>JAJHUR010076297.1:8373-24669 GCA_027495735.1 Lutjanus campechanus | reverse complement strand
CACTGGGTACCGTAGCAAGCAACTATAAGTGTGTTCTGAGTTTGTCACACCACAGAAACATGGGTTATTAACCACCTCAGACAAATCTGAATGACTACAAAAAAATCACCAAGTATATAAAATTAGGTCTCAAAATCATGAAAAAATGATCAGTTTTCTCTGCTCTGAAACTCTGGGTGTGCTGTCTCAGTGTTAACCACCACTATGACTTTGAAAAAAACCTGAAACATGAACGCTCTGTCTAGCACAGGAGTACGTGGACCTGCTCAGGAGCTCCGACACCCACAATTTTTCTGCCTGTCTCGCTATTTATTGGACATGTTCAGACATGTTTGAGCCATCAGAGCGAGAGGACGGTGACAGAATGGTATTTTTTACCCTTCTGTTTCTGGTTGTTGGAATTGAAGTGAGCTTAAGTGATTTCGACAGAGAGAGTGGCTGAAGGTAGGTTCGTAACTGACCATTAGGGAGGGTGAGGGGAGGGGGAGGTAGTGACGTTCGTGTGTTGGTTCATTGGGCTTATATAGTGTTGGGGAACCATGGCTCTGACATGTCACAGAGCCATGTTTCAGGTTGGCCTAAAAAGTTCTGAACACAGAAATAACAACAATTCACCAGTCTACCACCACAATTCAGTACCACATAGTTCTAAGTCTTTTCCCATGTTCTTAGCAACTATATTCTAAAATGTATGATGTTCATGTATGTACATGTATGTGTTCAGAAGAGAAACTCTGTTTTTCCTTTACAAAGACTTTAAGGGTTGGTTTCAACCATGCCAGAGTTGGTGAGTGGCGAAAATGCGACCTTACAAAGCACACAAAACAATAATATCATACATAATCTCTGATCCAACCATGCATTAGACTACGTAAAGATGTTCCTTTCACATTCAAACAATGTCTCTGTCAATGGGCAAATATTTGAACATTCTAAAATATTTAAGGTCACAATAGTCCAGATATGTACCACAACAGCAGTGATTGTGTCACTGTAGCTTCACCTGCTGCATATATACCCTTACATTCCAGCCTTAGAGGTTTGAGACCACAAGTACTAAAACACAACACAGCTAAGTAAAGAGTACATTTTGATATTTGACTTGGATCACATTCATATTGGAATCCCGTCTAGGTTTTTCTACCATCTGACACTATGTGAACCAAAACAAACGAACACGAGTTACAGAACTGAATCCTAATGCTGGTGATTTTGATGTGACTTGTATTTCAAACTATTTGTCAGTGTTCAAATTAAAAAATTACGCTCACTCACACACACAGTAAAGCACATACTGTATTAATAGTGCTTTATGTTATGTATGTTGGGGTCTTATTCAATAGTAAGGGTGAGAATGAAAACCATTGTGGCAGCGATGCAGGTGTTGTACTGGACTTCTGTCGTAGAGGGAACTGAAGTTGAAGGTGAAGCCCTCAATATACCAGCTGGATAATCTTCCAGCCCCCAAAAGGATGGAATAGCAAATGAAATTAATTTCCCTTGCAGGGTGTCTGGACTTAGGAACACGGTGTGGAGCATGGACATCTGAGAGAAGCTTGGAGTAGAGGTCTTTATGGGTCCAAAATGTTGGAATCAGATCTGACTTTACTTGGACTTCACTTGGATCTGAAAATTATTTTATGCATGTTGAAGTCAAGTAAGTCTATTTCAAATAGACCAAAGAATAATTAGACCTGATGCGGTCAACTCAAACAGATTCTAAAAGTACCAGAACACCAACAATGGCTGTGGAATGACAGGCCACCAAAAAAGAAGAAAGCAGTAGCAACGTGTCATTTTTCCATTTGGCTCAGTTCACGGTTTTGTTTTCTGTTGTCAAGATTGTGACACATCATGTGATTAGAGCTAATTGTGGGTCTCCCCTTGGATCCATTTGGGTATTAGACATGTTGATGGACAGACCCAAGACCCAAGTTCTTTGTGTGAAATGATTGTTGAGTGATTTTTTAAGGAAAAAAATTAAAAATTCTCAGATTTCAGCTTCTCTAATGTGAACATTTTTTGGTTTCTTTAATCCTCCATGCAAGTAAACTCAAAATCTTTGGGTTCTCAGTAAAACAAGACATTTGAAGACATCATCTTAGGTTCTGGGACACACTGATTGACATTTTTCACCATTTCCTAACATTTTAAACAAATAACTATTAATTTATTTATTGACAAAATAATCGGCTGATTAATTGGCTATGAAAATAATCATTAGTTGCAGCCCTAATGTAAACTATTAAATAAAAATAAAAATCAAGTTTTTGTAAATGGATACTGTATCACAAAACATAATATTGTGATACTCAAGTGTATCAATATTTTCTTACACCCCCTCTCCCTGGCAGGCACACCCAACTGTGAGAAGACCCCAGGGTAGAACCCGTGGGCACTGGAGGGATTATATAACCATCTGGCCTAGGAACAGTTTGGGGTAGGAGGAAAATACAGCAAGTGAGAAAGGTGCTGTGTGAATCCAATGAATTGATGGATTTGGTTTCAAACTGGAAACAAGCAGGTGACACAATCACACAGCGGTGGATGCATGAATTATTTTTCACTTTTGTTATCATTTCAAGATAGGTCATTTGGCCTTGGTGGAGGTCTGCGCTCTCCAAGTGTCTTTCTGTATGAAATCCCCACACAGGCCAATGTGGCCCCGAGACAAATGGACTGTAATGCATCAGTATGAGTGATGTGATCATTAACATTGATAGATGAGGCATATTTAGGTATCAATCAAATGAGCCATTAAAGTGGAGTGGGCCTTTAACAGCTCTAACTGATGGTGGAGGAATGCCTTCTAGCTGAAACGGCCAAGCCTTGCGGGGGGGTCACAGTTGTGATTTTAGTTCCTGTTGGCCCTTAAATTCCTGCTTTAAATGCTGCTGATCTGACGCAGCACACACAGCGGCAGTCCTGTTTACTGAAGCCAGGGGTCAGGGATTCTCGCCACACGTTTGTCATTAATTGGGAGCAACTGGCTGAAAGGGCGATCAAAGGAGAGGCTGTAGACATGTAAACACCGCCCAGGTCTTTAAGGGGAGGATCTGTGTGAGGCTGGACCAGCACACTGAAGGACCTCACTGAAGGAGCAAAATGAAATCAGCTATTTTTTTTTCTTTTACACACATCAGGCTTTCACACCCTCCAAACAATGACATAATCCGTGTTTGACAAGTTTTACCGTCTCTACAAGTTACTATGTCCACTGTTGGGCCTGTATAAGACAAAGAAAATTATAAATCCTCACTTCTGAGTGTCTGGAACCTGCAAATGTTTAGCATATTTGCACAAGATTTTTAAGTAATTATGATGATAGTTGCCAGTTCATTTTCTGGTGACTGACTAATGAATTACACAAGAAAATTAAATTGTTTCATCTCTGATTTAGTATAAAAGTGATATTGCGATTATTTTGACTGAAACTGCATTTGGGATCTGGTAGGGCTGGGCAATATATCAAAACTATATTGTATCGTGATATAAGACGAGTTATCGAGATAGCTTTTGGATCATTATATCGTGATATGGCATAAGTGTTGTCTTTTCCTGGTTTTAAAGGCTGCATTACAGCAAAACTATGTATTTTCTGAACTCACCAGACACTGTTCTGTTATTTGTTTTTATCCACTTAGTCATTACATTAACATTACTCATAATTATTTATCAAAAAATTTAACTGGGTTAATATTTTGTGAAAACACCAATAGTCATCGCTAGAATATTGTCACAATATCGATATTGAGGTATTTGGCCAAAAATATTATGTTTTATTTTGTCCACATCGCATTTTAATTGCTATTTGGTCCTGGTTCTGCAATTTGGATATTGCACTTGGCCATACTGAAATTTCATTACGACTGTGACAATTGTGCAGACCTAACTGAAACCTCTAGTGCCTTATACATTGACTCTTGACCCTGAAAACACTAGTATGACAAACATCTAAATTTCTACATACTAGTTTTTTCAGAGCTTTAAAATGCATCTCACCATATTCCTCAGAGTTCATTCAGTCGTTCAGTAGTTTCATACTACTGAGCTATGCCATGATATCTCCATCCTCTAAAGAGGATCACAAGAGGTGATTAAAAGTCCCAGAAAAGCTCTTCATTGCTGCACAAGTCTGTCAAATGGAAATATTCAATGTGTGAAACTGACATTTCACAACATGCACTGCACAAGACTTGTAAATTAGCATAATCAACACCCCAGTAATACCATATAAGGCTACGCTTCCTGCCCCATACGTCAGGAAGTATTCATTCATGAAAATGGCATCAAAGAGAAAAAGGACTTTACAAGTTTGGAGTTTGACGTCCTGCTTTCAGAGATCCATAAAGGAAAATCAGTCATTTTAACAGCGTCAGCAGTGGAATTGAACGGCCCGATGAAGCAAAGAAACAGAAAAAACAAGTGCTTTTAATGTTGTGTTACCTGAGGGTCGGCCCGTGACTGAAATGTCTTCTTCGAGTCTTGCCATAGCAAGGGCCGATTAATTATGAGAAGCTTTGTGTGTTAATTTGAAATGTAATTATCCTGTTTGACTGCATTTCAAATTATAATTTCAACATAATTATGAAGTGTCATTTATTTTTCAAACTCAAAATATCTTCAAACTAATAAAATATACAGTCATTAGTGAAAAACGTCAGTTTGGATTAAAAAAAAAAAGTGTCTGACTGCAAGGTGTCTAAAATATGTTTTGCTGCTGACTCTGTCCACAGCAGTACATTGCTTGGATCCCTAACCAGTGCTCCTGCTGTGTCTCCAAACTTGGAGCATGCCAACCGCCATCTACTGTTGGTAATACACTGACTATGGATAAGTACCACATAAACTTCAAAAACTATCCCTTTACGCAAAACAGAACTCTTGTTTTACCCTGTGGTTCATTTTACAGTTAACAGAACACACTGATAGAATAAAAGGTCACAGAGCTCATTCCACAAACAGCCAAATATTAACAACACAAGTCATATCACATCATTACTCATATTCTCTTCATATTCTGTTCTGATCATCAACAACCCATTTCTAATGAGTCAGCAACAAACCTTATTTAAAGCATGTAGCCCAAATGAGTCACTGATTTAACCAAGCTGTCCTGTCACACAAAAAGCAGCATTAAAGAGGATCAGTCTGAAGGATGTGGGACAACTTCTCCACTTAAAGGTCAAAAAGAGAATTTTATTTTTATAACAGAATAATCAGCCCCAGTAGAACTGCCGGACTGTCATTTGACAGACTTGTTGTGGATGTATTTTTGCAGTGTGCGAGTACGGCATGTGGCACGCTGGCAGACTAAACATCCACTCTGTGAGACACATGCTGCTTCTGCTGCATCTGTCAGCCAGTGGCATCCCTGTGGCTGCAGCCTGTGCTGAGGCAGCAATCTGCACAGACAAAAGTCTTATCAACACGCACAAACAACAGTCTGACCCCCCCGCAACCTGACAGAACAGACACACAGCGCCATTCACTCTCTGTCTCTGCTCGCAGGCCTGCTTTAAATCAAATCCTTAAAAGGATAATGATTAATCATCATGTTAATTTATCAAAACGCAGGGTGAGTTCTGCATATTTCAGATCATTCTCTCACTGTAGGCCTGCTTTCAATCAGGTCTTCAAAACGCCCTCAATCACTGAACGACAACACACATTATCACATTCACACACTCTGGATGATAACACTATTAGATGAAGGTTGAGGAGGCTGAGCACTGTACAAGAGAATGGAGTGGGTGTTTAGCCTGCGGCCGTGCCCACTCTGTGAACGTGAGGAACTTTTCCCTCCGCTAATGAGAAACACTTAACATCAGTGTTGGAATGCGGGGCTGCTATTACTTCCAGGTGACAGCAGCTGATATACAAGCTCACCCACACACGTGCGTACACAGAGTAGATTTAAGAGGTATATCTGTGGTAAATGGATGTAGCGTCTCCTCCGGATGTGGTTGCTCCCACTCACACATGTAGGCAGAGTTGGCTTTGTTTGGTACATGCCTTTGTATGATGAGATCGCTTGTTAAAGGAAAATTGTGGTTTATTAAAACTTGGATCTTATTTTTGTTCACCTTTGATTCCTCTTCTAAATGAAATGGATTAACGTGGGGATTTGTTTTTAGGAGAGTTCTGGTTTATGACAACTTGGATCTTAGTTTTGTAGTTTGGGGCACAATATAATAACCTGGGAACCAGACCAATCTGCAAGCTTATGTGTTATTTGCTCTGGCAGATATGTCTGGCCACCTTCCTGTTCAAGAAAGAATTTCATGCATCCTGGGTGTCTTTAGGCCAATCAACTGTTTATTCAATATGGCTTTGGTTTGATACAATGACTGACACAGGCGAATCACCTGTCCAGTAGGCTTGGGTGGTATCTATTTTGTCACACCTTCATACCATCCTGATCTTACTTTGGTGATAAAAGTCATTCTAACATGTATGACAGTGTCTAGCTTACAATTTTGTGTGTCTTAATATGAAATTACCCTATTTAGAAATGTCTGGCTGGGTTTAAATACTTACAGCCCACAGATTAATGAATAAATAGGACATAATGGCACTTTACCTTGGATACCTAGTATAGTGACACATCAGTGGGCTAAACTGAGATTATGTGCAGTTGGTGGTGGTCGAGTGGCAATTTAATAAAATCATGTGATTAATAAACTGCTTTTGTAAATGGAAGGAATCTCAAAATATAGTTACGTGTGGTAATATTTTCGTGATTCTACAATTAGTTTTTAATTTATTACCTATTCAGCAGAAATGACCAGCCAATTATTTCTTTCCTACCTCATGTTTTAATGAATTCATTTCATTTTATATTCTTTATTTTCCATCAATAAAAACTGTTAAAATTTCTACAGTATTTTTTTTTAAATATCTTTATTCACAATGACAGTATTGAAAATGATACCTGTGGAACTTCTAAATACCCTGGTAGACAGAAATACCTACATAATGCCCGAGCCTACCATTCAGATTTGAAAAGTTACATATTTCAAGCTCAACATATCAGGCTCGTGAAACTCAGATACAACAGTCAATCTGGGTAGTGCTGATCACATATGGATCAAAATTCTGTTGCTTTCTTGTCTATTTCTTACCTCAAATGTTTTCAGGAAGATATTTGAGTGTATTGTCAAGCTATAATTTGAGAAAGTTTGTGAACAGGCCACAATTTTTTCTCTGCTGTAAAACCTCAACTTGCATGTGTCCCTCAGTACTACATCACATGTTTTGTTGCTCTGATTGGTTGCAGGTCTATCCAGTTGCACCCAGATACCCCTAAGTCTGCACCCCTTGGAAATCACAAATGAGATGAGAGAACCCAGACTGATTCATATTTGTTAAGGTTCTCACAAATTCACATTTGTGAATTGCTCTGGCGATGCCAAGCTGATAACTGAATGTGTACTTGCTAAGATAATTGCTGAGATCTCAATAAAAAGAAACTAACAGAAGTTCAGACAATAATTTGGAAGAGAAAACAAAACCTAACAGTGAAATCACTGTCCAAACTGTCCATCATAACCATCTAGAGTGGTTTAGCTAATCTGTCAGATAAATAGTTGGATTTTTTTTTAACAATACACCTGACCATCAGAATTATGAAGTTATGAAAATAAGAACCAAGCTTTAAAATGCTGGAATTATCCTTTAAAGGGAATAGTTTGACATTTTAGAGAATACACTTATTAACTTTCTGATGGAGAGATAAATGACAAGGTTGGTACCATTCTGATGTCTGCGTGGCAAAATAAGGCTACTGCAAACAACCCTCAGCCACCAGGCTATAGCTGAACAGCTAGCCTGGTAGCTAAACAAAATCCACCCACTAACACCACTAAAGGCCTGAGTATAGTCCCAAACTGACCCATACACAGACAGCGGAAGTTCTGTTTATACTACTTACTGGAATCCACTTGGAGGTCGTGTTCCACACATATGCAGATGGAATTACATAGCTTGTTCTTGACACCTGTAAAATGACATGTTGTCAGTTGTACAGATAGATATGACAGATATAAGAGTGGTATCTCTTCATCTAGCTCTCTGCCAGAAACCAAATCCCTTAAGAAATGACTGTCAATCAACAACTGTTTAGTTACATTAACAAGGGTTAGTAGTCAGGATTGTTTTTGAGTGATGTTTTTTTCTCTAGTGATGCAGTTTGAAGTCTAGGACTGCAACTAACAATTATTTTCAGAGTCGATTGATTGGTCGATTATTTTCTTGAGCAATCGATTAATAGTTGTTCGTGTAAATGTCAGAAAATGGTGAAAAATGTCAATGAGTGTTTCCCAAAGTCCAAAATGACGTCCTCAGATGTCTTGTTTTGTCAGTTTACTGTCAGAGAGGAGTAAAGAAAGCAGAACATTTTAAATGAATTAGAAAATGTTTTCTGTGTTTTTTCTTCAAAAATTAATTAAACCAATTACTTGATTAACAAAATAGCTGGCAATTAATATGATATTAGATTAATAATCAATTGATGGATTAATCATTGCAGCACTATTTAAGTCTGACCCTTCCTGCTCCACTCTGGCTCGTCTTTAGATTTCTTGCTGCACTGATGGCAGCCACATTGAAAGCAGGATCAGTGCTGCTTCAGAAATATGAAATATGTGATTCAAGTGCCTCAGAGGAACACAATGAGGCAGTGGTCCATGTGACTCATCTGAGACACATGCATGAAAAGACACGTACCATGACTCCATCATGCAAGGAGCCTGATATATTCCAAAATTCCACATGTGTTCTATAGCCTACAATCGAGAACTTGTTCCACACATGCGCACTACAACAATGGTGACCTTTTGACCTGCCACATGTGCAGTCTGCATGTAGTCCACACAGTCATGAAATATGGGTGCCATGCAGACATCAATGAGAAGATTGCGTGACACAAGGAGCTGACACAATGCATTAGATATGCATAATTTTGTTTGAACTCCCTTTAAATTTGGGGGGAAAAAAGGACTGAAAATTGGAGTGAAAATTGCAAATCAAAGTTGCGATTTTCTTTGTATAATTAATTCAAATCAAAGGCATCTTGTTCAACAGGGAAAAAAGGGCCCTCTATTCTGAGTGTTCAAAGTAACCTCACCAGAACGGCTCAGGTTAACAAAAACTCTAGCAAAATAGGAAAGCAACAAAGTTTGGTCAAATTTGTGGACAAGTTCGGACAAAATTGCAAAGCTGCACAGAATTCACAGGGATTGGTTGAATTTGTGTGAACTGTTGCAATCACAACATCCTGAAGGGCTGAAAACATCTTTAAATTGCTTGTTTTGTCCAAACTATAGTCCAGAATCGAAAGATATTTGATTTATGAAGATGCAAAACAGAGTAAAAGCAGCAAATCCTCACATTAGTGAAGCTAAATTTTCTGTTGCTCAGCTAATCAATTATTTGATTATACCTTTCAGCACGACTGGAAGGTATCCAGTATTTCTACAAAAACAGCTTTGATTATGATTAGAGTTAACAATTAGTTGGACATTTAGTCATCTCGTCATCAGCTACAAAGACCAGACAAACCGCACACAATGATCATTTCTGCTAACTTGCACAAATGTTCTGGTCTTTGACAGTGACGAAGAAGCATAAACCACACGACTGAGTAAATACAGCAGACGACACACTGACTTCTTGTACCAAAAGAAGCTTGCACCGTTTATTTGCAGCCACATTTAGCAAAATAAGTAGAGCCTACAGAGGGAACTGGAGGTGAGGAAACCTGCCACTGTGTCACCCTGAAGTGACATAAATGTGACATCATCAGTTTTTGATGTCATTCGCAAATATCAAACATGAAACATAAACATTCTGGGTGTCACAATTTTCCAAATCAACAGTCTCATTTTAAGGTCACAACATGATTTCATTTTTCGCTTTATAATTTTTTTTTTGCATTTATGGTGATGATATTGTTGGACTATAAAGTGTTGATTTGTAAAGATGGACAGATGTTTGGTTTTATGGCCCGACAGCTGTCATTTACATGTTCAAAAAGAAAAACACTCTACATGGTATCAAGGGTGATAAAACAGCCGATAAACTATGCTGTGATGTTGTGTTGTTTTTTTCTTCCAACATGTGGCGGATGCCACAAGGAGGTGGGGGTGGAGAGAAAAAAAACAGGACTGATTCACACTGATCTGACACTGAAAGCTCGTCTTCACTTTTATATTGAAATTGTGACACACCTAATAATCTTTCATAAATATCTTGAGAACGACAGACAGCAACTGAAGACTTCACGATCAGTATGAAGGATTTCAAGGTATCTAGTACTAAATACCGCTCATCTCATCCTCCCCTTCCACTGGAACCTGCAGCAGCCATGAAAGGCTGCATCTGGAGCCAGTGTTTGGTTTGTCTGTTCTGGGCCTCCATGGAACAGGAGCTGCTCCCTCTATAGATATAAAGGGATCATTCTCAGGAAATTATACCCAACGATTCTTTTTTTCAGGTGACTATGCAATAATGAAAACATACTGATGAATATTATATTACATTTCTGCCTTCTGCCAATAAATCCCCCTAAATATGACACATGACTTTTAAAGCAACACTATTCACATCGTCTTGTATGAGGCAGAATAGCACCTCTTTCATTCCCTCGTAACTTGGGTTGAGCAGATACGATCTCTCTTGAAAAGTGTGTAATGCTTTATGGCACTATGTCACACTCACACATCACCAACAAGGGGTCTTCAGCTAGCTATAAGGAGAAGCTAGCTTGGTGTTCTCATTACAGACACATTACAGACACATTACAGCTAGCAGAGGTGAGGAGACCAAGAAGAACTCTAATGGAGGAAGCTAAGAAGAAAAGAGGAGAGAGCGGCCTAACAAAGCTCAGACTGGCTTTTAGTCACTGAGCTTCCTGCTGTCTGACTAGTGAGTCATTAGCTACCTTGCTATGTTTTGTGTTATTGCAGCAAAGTTGTCAACTTGCAAGAATGCAAATAAGAATTCTTAGATAATAAGGCTTGAAATTGCTTGTTTTGCCCGACCAGCAGTCACAAACCCAAAGACAGAAAGATTATAATGATATAAAATGGAGAAAAGTGATTATTTGACTGTTCATTTCAGCACTACTGGAAGGTTTGCTCAGAGAGCATTACTATATCAGCTTTCATGATGATTAAAGAACAATCAGTTGACTGTAAAGTTAAACTTGGAACAAATCTGAAGATGAGCCAAAAGCCACAAAGCAGGGCTGCATGATACAGTGAAAAAGTCATATTGTGATTATTTTTGACTGAAATTGAGGTACACAGTGTGAATATCGGGAATGATCATTTTTGCACTATAATTAAAATTTTTAAGGTAAAAAGAAATTAAAATCATGATGTGATATTTGTTGGGTTCTGTACTACGGCTGAATGATTTTAAAAAAATATCTAATTTTTGACTGATATTGCAATTGTGATATGATTTGCAATATTAGAGGAAATTATCATTTATACATTATTATTCTTATTTTAACTGAAAAATATGCTAAAATGACTATGGTGTGATTTTTCTGCAGGAAACTACCAATTGAAGTTTTTTTTTTTTTAAGTGTGTAGAATCTGCCTGGTGACATTCTATTTTGACACACATTTCACCTTTAACAAATATTGCACCTCTTGTGATTTGAAAATTGCATAAAGCCATACTGCAATTTCCAATAAAACTTCAATTAATTTTGCAGCTCTAGTTTGTACCAAACAAACATGTTTTCTTTCATCTGGAGAACAAGATCTGTAGGCCAGGTCATCTCTGCAGCTCTACAGTACTTCATTATTATGCTGTTTTCTCAAACATTTTTCTGCGATCTGGTTCTGTAATTTGGATATTGCACTTGGCCATATTGCAAGTTTGATAATATTGCAATTAACTGTGCAGCCCTACCACAAAGACTGGATAAGCCATGTAAGATTGTTGCCACCAACTTGCGGATTTTTTGAGTCTTTGACGGTCAGGAAGGAGTGTAAATCTTACATCAAAGTAAAAACACCTGACAACACACTGTGTTCTTGTACCAAAAGAAACATAGATGGCAGCAGCAGTGTTTATATGCAGTGACATTTGCAATGAAAAGACCTTTCAAATCTTTCCACACTGTATGATGTGTCAACTGACAACACCAACTGATCCAGACTGAGACAGACGTGGTCCAACTTGGTCTTTACGCCAAAATCATCATCATCACCATCATGTGTGTTCCCACCCCACAGCAGTTCTGAATGTGAGAAATAGAATATTTAAGTTGGCCTGACATAAAACTGAGAAACGTATCCAATTAATTAATGATGACAGATGAGTTAAACTGGGTTTTTATGTGTGTACAGATGTGAATACTTACACGGACAGATGTGGGTAGAGATTGCTTGGTTAGCCACAGTGTTCAGATGTTGCTTGTTAACTGGTTAATCATGAGTGAGCAGCCACAGCAGAGAGGTAGAGCAGGAAGACAAACCCTACTGTTTCTTATCAGATTGTCCCCCCTTGGCAAAACAGCCCCTGTTTTGTTCAAACACGTGGTATATGCAAATAAAAGCCCGCCGTGTGCAGCATGAAGTCACTGCCAGTGAAGTCACCGTTAGCGATAAGCCCAGCGTGGTGTTTGACATGCGGGGTGCCTGAGTCGCCATCTGTGTGGGTACAGAGGCACACCCAAAACAGAAGGAGATATTCCCTGAACGCTCCCAGCCAGGGCGGGGGACCTGAGCCGAGGAAGAAACAAAGCGACAGGAGCAGGAACCGGGGCCAGATCCACGGTGGGGAGTGGAGACCTGCAATTATACAAGCCAGCGGAAGCAGCTACCTCTCCCTCTCACACAAAACTCAGCCTTATGAAAAAGAAGATCACGTTTCCGCAGCCTTTGTGCGGCCCTGAGTGTTTGGTTCCTATAGCTTTTGTATAGGAAGCACGAAGACAAATCTCCAGTCTTAGCGGCCAGGTTGAGTCAGGCTTATTCCCACAAGGCACAATGGGGCCTGCTAATAGCATTCCTGTAATGGCAGCAGAAAAGCTGTGGACAAACATTTACGGTTGGCCAGATTGAGTTTTAAAGAGCCTCTTTTCTCCCCCTGTCCTTGTCCCATTCAAACAGGTCAGTGGGCTCCTCCCTGGTGTTTTGTGCAACGCCATTCACTGCGCTCCATCACTCAGTGCCTCCAACTCTCTGCCCTGTCCTCTGCTCACTCAGTCGGACAACACTGACCCTGGACAAATGAACTCTGGCGTTCCTCAGCAAGGAAAAGTGTTTAAAGAGAGGCTTTGGGGTGTAAAAGAGGACAAAAATAAAGAAAAAAGAAAGCAGGAAGCAACAAAAGGAAATAGAAGTGAACACTCCAAGGCAGAATGGGATTATTAAACTTCATCTATGTCAAAATTGTTAAGGCAAGGAGCAAAACCTCCTCAAACCTTGTCACCATAAAATTTTGGTCATGTAATTTGCATTGGCAACTATATTTTTAGGGACACAATGTCAATCTGATTATGTCTTCATGCAAAGGGAACATTTGTTTCAATTTAAAAACAAAACAAAACATTTTTTTCAACATATTTTCATTGGCTTTCCTCCAACATGTTAGCCTGGCATTGACAGACCAATACACAGATGTGAATTAGTCAGGAATACGGCTGGGTATCAATTCAGATTTCCAACGTTGATTTGATTCAGTTCACAAGGTCCCAATTTGATTCGATTCATGATTTGATTCAATTCGATATCAGTTTGGTTGGGGATATTTCTGTTACAATAAAAGTTTTGTTTGGTTATTAAGGAGATTCTGAGAGAACTTATGCTGTAAACTGTACAAGGAACCCTCTAACCTGGGGCATTATTACAAATATTAATGTTTACGTTAAGAATTTATCCCAAAGTAGTTACATTAATCATGTACTTTTTATTGAACATGACCTGCCCAACACACTAAAATGTGCAAAATCTCACACCACGAGATCTCGAGCTACAAGATCTCATGCTAGAAGAAAGCCGACGAGACTAAGAGGGTTAAAACTGCAGGCTGTACCACACATCTGCGGAAGAAAGACATAAATTTAAAGATCGATTTTTAGATTTTATTAATCGATATATGACCGGGCAAAGGAAAATACACTCTAATCGATTTATTGATTTTTTTTAACCCAGCCCTTGTGAGGAATCTGTTTATTTTTTACTTCCAAGGAGTGTTTAACAAAAGCTGGATATAAACTAACAAAAGTACAGTTTTTTGTTCTTCTTTTAGGGAAATGAAGCCATCCAGTTCGTATAATACTGACGTGACAGCAGATTACTCAGAAACACTGATGAATCACACATCAGTAGCAGACATATTGGTTGTTTACAAAAATAAGGCTGCAAGCCTCTGTAGAGTCATCACATCAACCCTGCCCAATATTAGAGAAACTGTTGTGAATGTCTCAACCAGACACAGAAGGGGTTGAAATATGTCTGAACATGAAGAAGCCAAACATATCTGACAAACATCGACATCGACAAAAATATGTGCCAGAGGAAATAAAACTTCTGCAGTTACAGCATGACTAATATTTTTATGGTTGGGTTTAGACAGCATAAAGCACTTGGTCAAAATGCTGGTCTTGGTTTAAATATTGGAAAAGTCAATGCTAACTCTAATGCTAACTCATGAGATGTATTGATTTGTTTGATTTTTTAAAGTCAGAATTTTGCTCTTACCTTAAAGGAAGAATCCCTTTTTGTTGCTGCTGGTTACAAAGCTTTGCAATTGTTCATCAGAGCACTGAAGTCGCAGTAACGTGAGCTTTTTGGTATCAGCTGTGTAATTCATGCTCAGTATCATTGTCTTATCAGTGTGTCATCTGTTTGGCTACCAGCTGACTAGTATAAACTAGGTACATTGATATAGGTGTACTTGGCAGTTCTCACTATTACTCTGCTGCTCCTGTAACGCCAAAACACTTGATGTTGCCAAAACTATCTCCACTACCTAACCTCCTCCTAATGTGACTGCACTATTTTATATACTGTTGGCTTGCTAAATCCTTCAACTTAAACGACAAAGAATGTTTGTCCATGCCTTCTACAACAACGCATAGAAGTGTTAATCTGCCCCTGCCTTGCAAAGCTTTTGGACCCCTCCTAAAACGACAGATTCTGTTGGATATTTAAAGCCATCTCTGGTTCTGTACCTTTAGTTCTCCAGCAGAAACCTCATTGCTACTTGGAAATCTTTGAGAGCTCCTTCAAACAATAGAGCCTCTTCCAAACCAAATCTCACCGTACAACCATTTGTTATAAATGGTCAATTCCTTCATGCAAGTGTGATTGACTGAAGCACTGGTTAAAATGAGGTTCAAAGTGTTTGTTTAGATTTACGAACATGGTGATATCACTAAAAATAGGTGAAATAGATTGTTAACAAAACAACAAAATTAGCCATATTATCTAAACTACTTTATCCGAAGGAAACAGAATCTGAGTAATCCTTTACTGCACAGGAAAACTGTATGTGCAACATCAGCAAGTACAGAAGGTTCAAAGTCTGTCTGTGAAAGTCTGTGGTAAAATGTGAGATGTTTACAACAAACAGTAGCTGTGTTACCATCAACATATTTTTTTGCAAATTAGAAAAAGTTGATGGAAACAGCAAAATTAAAAAAAACTCAATTTGGCAAAAAAGTTTTTACTTGCACTTTAGGCGATATTTGCCTTTTTTTAAGAGTTGATGCGTTCATTGGGAGAAGAAAACATCTTTCAGAGAAATTTCTGATGTAGCAAACATTTAATTCATATGACTGATCAGCGGTTTCTGCTATGAAAAGAAAAAAAAAATAGTTTACATGAAAGACTAGTTACAACTTGCCAAGCTGAAAAAAAAAATCCTAAAGACCAAGGTGACTGGTTTTGTTTCTTCTTTGAGATTTAAGCTGCACACATGCACGAATTAAGGGTAGTGGCCATCGCCTACTCAAGCAAACAACACACACATCTCTGCTATTGGTTGAGGCTGTAATTTTGCCAGTCAAAAACTGCGCTTTGCATAGTTTAGCTTATGTTATATATTCTCTCAACTTAATTTTCTCTTCCAGATAAGCTTAGCTCACCCAGGGGTCTTATTGTCCAACTTCACGTGTACTACACTCCTAATTTGTAATAATAAATCTTAGTTTTTCTTTTATCAAGTGTTTTAACAGCCTAAACCTTGATACATAGGATGCAGGATGGGAACCACCCTGTGCTTTGAACGCCAAACCAACCTCTCTGACCTTCTCACTATGGCTTGAGTGCA
>JAJHUR010076295.1:0-15010 GCA_027495735.1 Lutjanus campechanus | reverse complement strand
CCGCGTCTCCGATGCCTGAATCACTCGGTGAACGAATCACTCAGTGAACTACACTCTCCTGAATCATTTTCCTCTGAGGGATACACTTTCATGGCGACCATTGTTTGAACAGATTTAGTTTCCAGATAAACAAACTTAAAACGTTAGGCTGGCAGTAACGAGAAGAGAGTGAGACTCACCAGCTGTAGCAGGCACTAGGCAGGAGCGACGGAGGGAGATAGGGGTGTGTTGTGTTCAAGTGTAGCCTACCTCGGAGAAAACTAACTTTTTTTTTCTTTTTTTTTTAACTCTGCTAAATTGCAACAATTCACATACAGTAGGGCGGTGCATGTTCAATGTGAATCCTTCACTGAATGTACTGTGGGGTATACATTCAGTGAACGGATCACTCACTGAGCCCAATTTGCCGAGTAGACCAGTTAAATAGCATGATTTATAAACGAGTCTGTTTTTACAAACATGTTTGTCAAAGCAACACAGCCACAACACCCTTGTCTCCCGGAAGACGTGAAGTGAACTGAACTGAAACCTGAACGTTCAGCTGTGTATCAGTTCAGCACTGAATGATTCGGTGATTCGGTGAACGAATCTTTTGAACGAATCTTTTTAGTGAACTGATTCTAGTGATTCAGTACATCTAAAAGAACTGCCGTGCCCATCTACATGAGGCCCATTCTTTTTTAAAAGTGATCTTAGTTCATTTCTCTTCTTAACTAGATCAAGATCCCCATTAATAAAAGCAGCTCTCCTCTCCTTAATACACTGTTGCATTTCTGCAGAAGCTTCCGTTTTGTTATTTGGATACACTCTAATGGTTTTATTAGTACTTTCCTTCACAAAATTTCATGTACTCAGTTATGGTCTCTGTTAGTTCATCAGTATCATTACAGCAGTCGAAAACATATCACAGTCTGTATCGTCGAAGCAATCCTGCAGCATTTCCTCACTCCTCACATCCCACACCTGAATGTCCTTAGTAATAGGTCGCTCTCACTTTACCTTAGCTCTGCATTTCATGAGCAGGTGGATAATGCTGTGATCTGACTTCCCCAGTAGCACATGGCATCTGCTATGTTGCCAAAACACCAATCAAGAATTTTGGTGCGTCTTGTAGGACAGTCAATATACTGATGGAGTGTGGGAAGGTAGTGGGCTAGATCACAGTTGTTAAAATCTCTGAGAATGAACACTGGCCGATCAGGTGAGTGTGAGAGTGCCGTGTATTAGTTTTCAGCTATCCTACCTGCAGCCTCTTGGTGTTTTGGTCCAGGTACGTACACCAGGACGATCATGATCTGCTCAAACTGCCGTGGCATATAGAAAGGCCTAAATGACACGGCCTGAATTTCAAAATCCAGAGTGCAAATCTGTTTGTGAATGTGCATATGCGTGGCCCAATTATTGTCCATAAATATGCACAGTCCTCCGCTGATCGATTTCTTCGACAGGTGCTCATCTCTGTCTATCCTTATAATTGCATATCCATCAGCAGACACTGTTGCATCTGGTTTTAGCCATGTCTCGGTTAAGCAGATGAGATTACAAATTTTAAAGTCCATTTCACAGGTCATTCTCGCTGTTAACTCCTCAATTTTATTATTTATTGAGAGAACGCACATTTGACACTGTGATTGCGGGGAGAGGAAATCTGGAGCCGCATCTTCTCAATCTCTTGTGCACACCTCCTCTCAAACCACTCTTTTTTGTTCTTATTCTCAATGTTTTCCTCTGCCTTTTGTGTCTTAAGATCTCTATATAGACCAAGGGAATATGATGTATGAAACTGGCCTGAGTTTTAAGCGTCAACAGCTATCAACAGCGTCATGCCCGCTGCTCTCCGAAAACAAAAGCAGCAAGATGTTGATCGCAATCCAGACATTGTGAAGTTCCGTATTCTAAGGCTGATTGCTCCGTTATTATCAAGAGGTTAGATACATTGACACACTTGACAAGGTTAAAATGCAAAACAAATAAAAAACACAATGTGAAGCACTGGGTCAGTGTTCCCAACAGACCAGTCTCTGTACAGCAATGCAATTATAATATTATGAATATAAAAACCACAGTACCTCTCTCTTGTTTCTTCTGGCTTCTTTAAGGAACTCCATGAGGATCTGTCTCTGAGCTGCTTGGGATTCCTGGTGGGAGAAACAGACATCAGGCACAATCTCACAGAAGTTAAGCTTTAGAATACCTCTGCTCATCTTCCCGAAAGACAATAAGATGATAAAAAAAATTCAAAAACTTCAGATAAACAGGAAAGCAGACTGAACATGGGGTCCATGCTGTACCACATGAGCTACCAGAATGCTCCATTTTAATAAATCTTTAATTTTATTTGTACACACAAGTATTCTTTATTTTAAGTGTTGTACTTTCAGTTGCATCCATTCCAGAGTAGAACAGTTGCGTGAATTTTTTTTTTTGATGAAATGTGTGGGAATGGAGCAAAAGAGAGACATTCAATCAGCCACCACAGCAAAGGAGATTCTGTTGACCCCCCGCAGAGTTTTTTGCCACCTTTCCACACCTCACGACTCGACTCAACTTGACTCTACTTTACTCACTTTTGGTACCAGATGCTGGAATCTCAAACAAGGTGATAAACAAAGAACCAAGTGCCACCAGTAATGGAAAAACCAGAAGGAAGTTAGTGAGGAGTGAGAAGACTAGGTCACACCCAGGCCGAGCAAGTGGACGCCGAGTGGACTGGTTATTTTCCTTATTAAAATGTGCTGAAAATGTTGAAAAAGTACTGACATACACACACTCAAACTGTTGTTATGGTATCATGTCCTTTGCACTGTCAGTGTTTCCACTGGCATAAACCCACGTTGCTTCCGCGCCTGCGCCAGGGAGAGTGTTGCCAACTTTGGTTCATATATATATTTGTATTTAGTTTAGTTTAGTTTATATTTATATTATTTACCACACGTCTTTAAAAGTAAGGTAACCAAACACAGTTTTAACACTACTTAAAATCTGAAATGGTAACACCAACTGTCTGGAATTTTACCATAGTTTATCGTCATGTTAGTAATCGTCTCATCCCCATCCCAAATGTTTCCAGCAATGTTCAAAACCAGGAAAATCAGTAATTTCTTCTTCATAGCAACAATCTGCTATAAAGAAAGAACATACCTTAGAATGCTACAATTGGCCAGTCAGAATCAAGTATTTACTAAACCCATGTAATAAATCTTTGTATTGTCTGCCTTGGTGATGCTTTATTCTGCTGTTGACATGTGAAACTGTTTAATTTGTGCAGGTTAATAATGCTTGTTGCAAACAACATGTCTACAGCCCTAAAAATGTAATGCACAACAGTCATTTTACTTTTACTTGAGTATAATTGCTTTAAAGTTACAGTACTTTTACTAGACTTGCATATTTTAGTACAGTGTTTCTCAACCCTGGTCCTCAAGTACCCCTGCCCTGCATGTTTTAGATGTTTCCCTGCTCCAACACACCTGATTCAAATGATCAGCTCATTATCGGGCTTCTGTGGAGGCTTGATGATGACCTGATCATTTGAATCAGGTGTGTTGGAGCAGGGAAACATCTAAAACATGCAGGGCAGGGGTACCTGAGCACCAGGGTTGAGAAGCACTGTTTTAGTATGTATTTCCATGGTACTTGAACTCAAACTAAAGTGCTGTTGTGAAGAAAAGAATTATGAAAATGAGGCACAGATTATTAGGAGCAAATGTTGTTACAGTATGTTATTCAATTCAACTACAGGAAAGAATCCCAAACCCAAGGGTTTATGGGTGCTGGAAGACGATTTTTGACAACTGTGGCTGGAAGTTTCTCGTGCTTCGAATGCCTAGCATAACAAAATTAACCGAGAGCAGGAAGTCGAGTCATATTTTGGACTGATGCTCTTATTTGGCCATTTCTTTATGTGGTCTAAACTAATACAAACACCAGAGAAGGTAGGCTACATCCACTGCAGTTATTTCCATCAAGGATTGTACGTCCCCAAAACACACGATGTGAACTTGTTATCACTCAAAGTTGTTTACCACAGTGACTAAGACTGGACAACTAAAATGTAGCCTAAGCTGTTTTGTAAGTGTTCTGATGATTGGAAAGTGTAGTAAAGGTTAGGATTAGGTTAGATTAGGATTTCAAATCACATACATGACACAGTCAAACACCTACATTCCCGTAAAACTGTGAATTTGATGCAACCCCCAGCTGTGACCTCTATGTAGATCTACATTTTCCAAGTCACAACTGATGAAGGAAGATGAATGATCACAACATACACATCCAAACAGATAAAACTTCAAAAAATGAAACATGGCCAGAGTTAAAAATAATTTGGCTCGAATGTTAACAAAAGCGAACAAAAATATATCAAGAATACATTCTGTAAAAGAAATACAAGCAGCATCTGAAGCCAGTTGGCAAGATAAACGATTCTGAATCAGCATCACCACATTAACCAAAGGAAGTATGGGAGGAATGGCGCGGACTGGCAGTTTAGTAGATGGCATAGTCAATAATAAATCTGGTTCCTTGGCTTTAATGTAAAAATGAGAATCCTGCAGAATACACAACTCAGCTGTTTTTGGACGTAGATATGAGGCAGCTAATAAAAGATCTGTTGTCAAGTTAAATCATTTTGATCATCAAACTTTAAACCTCAAGGTGAGAGGTAAAAGTGACCTGTCTTAAGAAAGATTATCTGACAGCACAGGTGTAGATGTGGGTTTGGATGGGAGGGATATGCTCCTACCAGTTTCAAGATGTTGCTGAATTTTCCCTACCGATTATCACAGGGTTGGAACTAAAAATTATCTTCATAGACGACTAGTCTGTAGATTATTTTGTCGATTATTCGATTAGTTGTTTCATCTATAAAATGTCAGAAAATTGTGAAAATGGCAATCAGTGTGTCCAAAAGCCCAAAATGACTTTGTTTTGTTTCGCATTTGCAAAATGTTTCGTTTTGTCAAAAACTAAAAAATATTCAGTTTACTGTCATAAAGGAGTAAAGAAGCCAGTGAATATTTATATTTAAGAAGCTGGAGTTGAAGAATTTTGACTTTTTTCCCTTGAAATATTACTCAAACCGATTCACAGATTATCGATATAGTTGATGATTAATTTAATAAACGATTATTCGATTAATTGTTGCAGTTCTACAATATTATTTAACGTCTGAAATGGAAACCATGAAGAGCTGTCTACAGGCTAATGTGTCCCTTAGTCAAACAGTGTCATGAACACACACAAACAAAGAAGAAGAACTTGCATCAGATGAGACACTGAGCGAGTCTGTGTTACAATATGACTCTGATTTGCAAATTATTGTTACTCATCAACACAAATACACAGTTACCAATGAATGTGCAATAGGCTACAGGTGTAGCTCTAGTGTGTGTGTGTTTAGCCACAGACACTGCATGTGTTCGTGTGTGAGAAGAAGAGAGGAATAAAGATAATAATGTGTTGTAAAAAGAGAAAAATCATGGTGTAGCTCCCTCTGCGAGACGACCTCAACAGTGAACAATGCACTGCTTTTTGCTAATCTTGTAGAGAGCGTTTACGATTCAAAATCAGACATGTGAGGCAACTCAGTTTAAAAACTGGTTAGGATTTTAAAACTATGTCTGCTGTGCTGATGTGACACAACAGAAGTCAACAGGATAGGTTGTGGCTCCCACTTCTCTTTTCTTCTCTAGACTTGTTTTTTACATCACATGGTTTGTCAAAAACATGAAAAAAAGGGGATGTTCCAATCTAGACTATTCCAACAGAGTGATGTTTACCAGGTTTTATTGCATTTACTCACTAAGTGTCTGTATAATCCAGGAGACACACGTACCCTCTGCCACAAAGAACATGTGAATAATATCCTTCATATGACTCAACCACTCTTGACTCTTTCCAAGTCAAGGAAAAGTACATATGTAATATGATCACAAGCTATAAACTTTTACAAACAAAAATTAAAATTATCCTCTCAAAATGATCCGACTACAGAACAAGCTGTGATGGAAAACGGAGAACAGCATGACGCACAGCAGAGCGACATGTTTCTGAGTAACTACTAAATCCCCTCCTGCAGCTGCACAGAATCATTATAACATGACTATGATTTTCATGTCTTATTTTCACACGTGCGTCCATTAAGAGATATACAAAGTCTCGTGAGATCGACGCCATGTTTACATGCTACCTGCTACATGCTACAGTTGACATTTCGGCTAAAAACATGGCGTAAATGGCGTCTTTTGTGGTTAAATTTTAATGTTGCGGCTCGCGGACACTTGGATTACACCACATGAGCAGGATGGAGACATTTTGTGTTTGTTTTGTGTTCTATTTTTAACGTTTTATCCGTGGCCACCATTCACTGCCATTGTACTGGATGAGGCTGCTACCCTGTTTCTCCTAAAACTCCAGGATTGTTTTGTGAACTGAAGACCTTCACTTATCATCACATCAGCATAGTGGTGAGTACATACAAAATGGCTTATTCTCACAGGGTGGAGTATCACTTTAATCTGTCATAACCATGTGGTCACTTCATCAAATTCTACCAGTGGTCAAACTGTCATGCATGGTTGACCCCCATCAATCTGTGTGAATCCTGCATTTGGTAAATGACTCTGTATCTTCCCCCTTTAGCTTAGAATAACAGGTTATGAGTCATCTATGACTCAAATAATCCTCATTAAACTTTTTTACCATGGAATATTGTCCCGCCCTACGTGAATCAAAGTAGCCAAAATGTAAGAAACTGTCGCAAAAAAGGAAAATGAGATACGTGTCTGATCACCCCGCTTGAACCATCACTTACTGCCTCTAGCTGCTTCTTCTTCTGGACCAGGAGCTCCAGCATCAGATTGACATTCGCCAGGTCCAAGTTCTCCTGGTCAGGACTCAACACGTCCTGGAAGACCTGCCACCTAGACCCGTTCTGGGAGTCAAAGACATTGATCAGATATAAGTGTGGCGACTCCCACACAATTCACAGAAAGGGAGAATAAAGAAGTTACAGTATGTATGTGCTGTACTTACAGGATGATCTAATTTTAGCCTCTTCTCCTCCGACCTCTGCTTCTGTTTAAGGATCAGTTCATTTACTGGAATATGGGTTGTGGGGAAGGGGTAAACGAGAAAGATAGAAAAGCTTGATAAGTGTATGACAGAAACACAACCAGTGTGTGATTTCAATAATAAAGAATGGCGCTTGAAGTGAGTCATCTTAGTTGTGGTCAATAAAATAGTTTCACTCATCATGACTGGGTTCAACTTTCAAAAACTCATGCAGTCTACTTTTTGCAGTGAACTTTGACTGAAGTCTGTGAGAATATAAACTCTAGACCCAGGCAACATATGTATTTGATCAATTATTTCTCACTGGCCTTATTTTGATTTATCCAAATATTAAACTTAATTATAATATGCAGAATTTCTCCTTTACTTTACTGTAACAAACATTACATCAATGTCAAAATAGTGGGGATGGGAATTTATAAGATTTTTTTTACTTTATTGCTATTATGGATTCAGCTTATTGGTCTGATTCTGTATCAAATCGATTGCTGATTAAATTTCTGTCTGGAATTAAAATACACCTACACAGGTTTTCAGTTTCAATGCAGCTGTTATGTGTATTATTATTAAGCAAAAAAAAAAGGCCTACATGTGACTTTTCAATTTCGGAATTTTTTTGTTTCTTGTGGAAAAATCTGGCGATATTTCATACGTGCACCCATTAAGAGATATACGAAGTCTCGCGAGATCGACGCCATGTTTACATGCTACCTGCTACATGTTACAGTTGACATTTCGGCTTAAAAAAACATGGCGTAAATGGCGTCTTTTGTGGTTAAATTTTAATGGCGTGGCTCTTGGATTACACCACACAAGCAGGATGGAGACATTTTGTGTTTGTTTTGTGTTCTTTTTTTTAACATTTACATTTAGTCTCCATTCACTGCCATTAGCTGCAACCCTGTTTTCTGCTGAAACTCCAGGATTGTTGATAGAAAGATGTTTCAGCATATTGCTGCTGTTTCGACTCTAACTAAATTACAATTTTACAGACATTATAACTAGCACTGGTGTCATCTTTCTTCGTGAAATGACATCACGCTTTGGACTGCTTCTTCATTTGTCACGATTTTTGTTGCAATTTTGCCAAGTGCATGATTCTGACTTCCTAGTTTTGAACTGCAGAACTGTAAGCAAAATGTGGCAGTGTCAATAAAGGCTGATGGTGCATGCGATTCTGATAGATCTGACAAAATGGAGCCCCTTCTCTATTCCCATCCCCATCACAAATTAACAGGACCAATGTTGTGATGACGGTTTCATTTCAGACTGCTTTCTGAAAAATACAGACCAGCATCTTAGCATGAGCAAACCAATGATTTAAAATACCTACCAAGAAAGTTTGGGTAAAGCTGATCCACGTTATCAACAATGTAGTTACACTTGGGACATCTGTTGCTGTCCTCCAGACTCTGGCGGATACACTTAAAACTGTAGGAGGGAGAAAGTGAATACTGTGGAAATAACAGACAGTACAAGGAAACGGGGACAAAGGAACGCTGTTGCAGTGTGAGTTACTACTAATTAAGTTAAGCCATATCAAACTCTGCTGAAATGCCTGTGTATAACCAAAAACGCATCAGCCCTAAATGCTCTGTCCTTTTGCTTAAATTATATTAGCATGTGCGTATACAGCTCTCCTGTTTGACGTCGGTAGTGATTCACACCTACATGCACACACACAGTCCGATCATTCAGGCCAATTTTTCAGACCAAACCATCAACCAAATCATTGTTTACGCTACAAAGTAACTCGTTATGGTCCTCAAGATTACTTTTTTGTTGTAATAAGTCACCTAGTGCCTTAGGTGACTTTTATGCATTTGAAACAGAGGGCTGACACAAAACAAAACCAACAACAAATTTCCTATGATCAAACTGTTTTTGTACATGTTTTGAATAAATGTTTTTAGAGCAGCAAAAATGAATAAATCATCGACTGTTAAATGTATATCCAACTATTTTGATAATGGATTATCCGTTTTGAATCATTTTCCTAAAAAAAAAAAAAAACATCCAGATTCTCTGATTTCAGCTTCTTTAACGTGAGTATTTTCTGCTTTCTAATTCTTATCTAACAATAAATGGAATATCTTTGGGTTGTGTGGACAAAACAAGACATTTGAGGACATCATCTTGGACTTTGATCAACATTTTTCATAATTTCCTGGTATTTTATAGATGGAACAACTAAATGATTAATGGAAAAAAAAATAGAGATGAGAATAATTGTTAAAGGAAAGACTTGTATGTCTGTGTGCTCCACATGTCTGGACCTATCTTTCAAATGACAAGATTGTGACAGGATTGATTAAAACAATTAACTGAGAAAATGATTCACAGGTTAAATGATAAACATGAAAACATTCATGAGTTGCAGCCCTAGCTGTAATGTCACAATATACTTTTAAATGGCAGTAATCTTGTAATGTGACATGTTACTCTTAAAAGTAACACTAGCCAACAGCCACTTGTTTAGGAGTGGGGTGAAGTTCTGGACAGATGGAGGAGAAGACAGTTATGTCTTTCTCCATCCTACCTGTAATCATCCTTAAGACATGATATGCATAGGGTTATTTTTGTTGGCAAAAGTGTTTGCCAATTAACATAAACTGTTATTTCTGGCTGTCACAGTCTGACTCTGATATCTGAAAATCCAAGAATTATTTTCTACGTTTCACTCACTGGGCTTTTAAAGAGCTCCTCAACTGTCACTGTTTTCAAATGTATTTCAAGTCATTTTCTGTGAAACAACTCTCCCACTCCTTCAGCTACAAATCAACACTTACCAAAAACTGTGCCCACACTTTGTCATGTGTGCCTCTTCTATCATTTCGAAGCAAATGGGACTGTAAAAGCAGACAAAAAGTGTGTCAAATGCATGTCAAGGTTTAACTTTCAAACTTTTGAAACACTCACAGTAAGCTTTATCCTTTAAAACCCTTCAGCTACAGTCCAACACAGGGGTCTGCAACCTTTCACGATCAACAGAGACATTTAAAAAAAAAAAATCTGTCTGGATCTGCAGCAATTAAAAACTCTCTTTTCCCTTAAGACTTTTCTTTTTTTTGATTTGGCATCTATAGCTAACTTATGGAGACTCAAGAAGACCAGCCACTGCCAATGGACGCAGGCTAGGCTGTTTATTTTCACTGACAAAATAGTTTTCTGATCTATAGGCTACATATTTTTTTCAGATGGAGGATGTAAGAATTGATCTACACTGTAAAAACAGCTGAGACAACTCAACTTTTCAAGGCAAGGTACTGGAATAGGTTTCTGAGCCCAACTTAAACTCTTGAGCTTTGAAACTTCAGCAAAACTTTAAGACGTTTTGCTGATCTATAATTTTATAATTTACTTTCCTTCTTTAGATCAACTTTATTTGGTCACAGTGAGCTGTGAACCTGATTGATTTTAAAATACAACTTTTGGGGTTTCTAAAACTCAAAGATTTATCCAAAGAAGACAGATTAATTATCTCAACAAAAGATTTGTAGTTGGGTAAAACTTGTTCAAAACTTAAGAACAGTACAGTACGTTGACTTGAAAGGTGGAGTTTCCTCAACTTTTTCGTTTTTACAGCGTAGACCTACAACAATGATAAATGAAAATTAGAATGTTTAAAAAAAACATAGCTGTTATTAGTTTCCACATAATTTTTAACCAAAGTCACAGGGAGTCACTGAAGAGGGGCTTAAGAGCTGCAGGTTGCAGACCCATGGTCTCACAGAACAGAACACACCATTTTAAAAAGAAAACCAACCAGACAAAATCGTTGCTTTTATCTTCGTATGAGTTCAAGAGGCCGTTGTAAAGGGGTGTTTGATGGAGGGATTTCTTTCTGCTGCCCGAGGACGCGGACGGTCTGCTGAGAGAAGCAAACCCGCCCCGGGACGACGGTACTGCGGCCAAAGTTGGCACCGACAAGCCGCCCTCGCCGGCTGCTGCCAGGGTCCGTGAGGGCACAACATTTCCAGAACTGTTACCATTAGAGTTACTGGTGCCACCGCCGCCGTTTGTGGTCCCAGTGCTTCCCGTGCTGCTGCTACTCGTGCCGGGCACTGAACTGGCCCCACCAGCGCTCTGCTGTGGCCGGTTGCTTGACATAATGCGAGGCCGACTTGAAACTCCCCAAAATCCGCTGCGTTGCTGTTCAAAGCATCCGGACAGTGCTGCTATTTGGCTACTTTAGCAGGTCTGCTAGCTAGCTGGCTCGCTTGTGTGCTAGCATCCTGGGAGAATGCGACACCCAGCGCGTTTAAACTTGTCCGTACGTGTTTGCCTCGCTTTCGTCACTGACGGCGTATTAGAAAGTCACTGTTATATAAAGGACAAAACGACATGGGCATGGAAACGGACAGTAAAACAACCTCAACTGCGTTGTCCTGGAGATTAGCCGGCTAGCTACTGTTAGCTACGGAGAGGAATCTCTTGAGTTTCCTCGATTACCCAGGTAGCCAGTGTGCTCCCGGCTTTCAAACAAACACCGCCCCCTAGCGAGAAGGAGTTTAAAATCAAATTCAAAATCATTCAATTCAGTTCAGAGGCTTTATCAACATGACCACTATAAAGTACATTATTACTAAATAATTGTTACATTATTTACTCATACTTAAGTATGCGTTACACTATGTACCCTACTTAGTTACTTTTAAAATCATAATTGAGTACTGTGTTCAATTTGAATTAATATCCAATGAAAATAATCACATTGGATGAAAAACAAATGATTAATGATTAATCCTTTAATTGCCATTGAGAATCTAACCAATTAAAATTCATGGATATTTAATCAATAGTCTAGAAATGTCCGCATTATCAACAGTCGATTAAGGAAAATGGACAACATTTGCGACCCTAGTTTGGAGAGGTGACTGTGACCACTGAGCAGAACACAGCAGGATGTGAGAGTAATTTAGACTGAAGACTTGGAGAAACAGAAACCCCCTTAATTGAATGCTGCTATTGATAAAGTATTAAACATCAGTGGTTAAAAAGTAACTGATATTCTGAGTAGTTTTTGAGACGAATACTTTGTACATTTACTTAAGTATTTTTCTAACACCAGTACTTTTACTTGTAAATGAGTAATATTTTAGTAATGTAACAGCACATCTGCCACCACAACAATTTTTTTTCTGGCCAAATCATGACTAGGCAAGGATACAGCCCTACAACCCCCTATGACCCTCTTTTTACTGAAATAAACAGTGGTGTAATTGACATTTTTCATGACCAGCCATGATCATATGAATTAGGTGAAAACACAGCTGTTACTACTATCTACTCTCCTGCACCATTTAGTGCAGGAGAGCCTTTTTATTTTTTCAGGCTTAATTTTATTATTTAATTAAAAGAAGGAAGGATGCAGCCCCATACCAAGTGACCAGAAAAATATAAATAAATATAAAAGACTTTTTTCACAGAAGCCATATTGATATGAAATTACAAGGTAGACATAGGTGTTACCAATGATAGCCTACTGATTAAGGTCCTGTTGTGGAGCAGATCCTTTACACTGAGCAGCCCTGACTCTTTTTGATCTGAAGGCAAAGGAACCTTAATTAGTATAACTGGCAACAGCTGTTTTTACTCCATCATTTCATATCAATGTCTGCTGTGAAAAAGGTCTACTTTGTTTTTATTATGTGACTGTACAGTTAAGTGTTCTTTGGCGAAACTGAGAATTTTAGATACAAGTTTTTAAAACTCCATTGCTGTAGTTTGTGGTGGTTTTGGTACTGGATTCCATTGTATTGTAAGGCCTTTTCAGTATTTTTCCTTTGGCACTGAGCTGGATGAAGTCTTGAGTCAGGAAGTTCATTCTTGACCTTGGAAACAGTATGTGTGACAAAATTATCTCACCTTAAAGGTCTCCCTTCTACACTTTTCAGAGCTTTCAACCACATCTGCATTTGCTGTTAAAGGCTAATAAAAAAAAAATAATAATAAAAAAAAGGATGGATTTATTATTTATTTATTTTGGACCATTTTGGTCAATTTCTTGGCTTTTTTGGAACATAAAAGATCTTTTGGTCCATTATAGTGTCACAGATAATGAATTTAATACACCACAATGAGTCAACACATAAATATGTAAAACAGTAGAAGAAGTCACTCAGTAGAGTGCAGCTCTCCGCCAACCTGAAATGAACATTGAAATGCAACCCCTTTGCAAGTACCAACGTTTTGATCACTAACTGTAATTTCATTACATATTTTTTCTCAGCAACTGCAACTAATAACAATTACATTAATTTTGTAATTTAATTACATGTAGTTACTCTCCAACACTGCTAGTAGGTCAGTAAAAAGTAAAAAAAAACAAAAAACAAAAAAACTTGTTTTAGCCCTGCAGATGTTGATGTCTGGTGTCCCCAAACGACTGGCCAAGAGGAGTGAAGAATCATTAAGGGCTATAGGTTTTATATAGGTTGAAAAAAAATTGTGAATCACCCCAAGCATGAGAGGTCCTTGAGCTTACTGTCATAAATGTGCAGAAAATGTAGGCAGATGTGTCCTGTAGTATGCAAGATTAGCTGCGGACAAGCGGATCGCATGATCTCCTCCAGGCATACACCTGGTGGAGATGATAACAAAATACAGTAATTTCAAGTAGGAAAGCATAAGCTTCATTGAATGCATGTTACTATTTTTTTTTTTTCTGATGACTCAGTGTATAGACTAATAGTTTTAAGACTCAAACCAAATTTATATCCATGCTCAGTTCATTTTTTATTTGGCCACGTGAATGCAAAATAATTTCCTCTCATTACACTGAAATTTGGGATAGACAACGGCCATAACAAAAAAATCTTTTTTTTTTTTTTAATTCTTTCTGTGGAATGTGATCAGAAATGTTTAATTAAATAAACATAAATTAAGGGATTCATAAGTTATGTTGTGGTCAATATACTATATTTGATAGTGATAATAACAATAATAATAATAATATTACCCAAAAAAAAAATATCACAATTTGCATGGTTATTCCAAACAGCTTAAAAAAAAGAGACCCCCTCAGAAAATTATAAAAACATTATGATTAGGTCTATACTTCAGGAGAGCAAACGTACAGACACAGGCACACAGGTTCCTTTTGGAATACTGTAGGAATATTACATATTATGATTTCAGTCTACCATAGAAATGGTGTCTCCTCAGATGATATTGCCTTTACATCAAAAACAAGCAGGTAGGTCACATCCACAAAGTGCAGCCGGGTGCCGAGCCAAGCAAAACAGTGTCATGTCATTCAAGCATCCACCTGCAGCTCTGCAAATAAAACCTAAGGAGCACTAACGTATTCACGCTCACAGTTTATCCAGCCTGCTACTTGCTTTTCCATTTTTTACCTCCACGTGGGCAAATAAGGGGTCCTCCGCGTAGTCACGCACAACATGGATTTTCCCATGTTTTTGTTTGCGGAAGAATTTTATATGTATCATTACGGAGCTCAGTTAGGATGTGTAATAAGGTTTTTTAGCAAGAGGAAAATTACTGGATACATCGAAGAGTAAAAGACCACCGTGTACAGTAGAATGTCTTTTCTGTGCTGCAGAGGTCAATCATGCTGGGTTCAATTTAAAATGGAAAGCCAAGTGTGCTAATATTAGGAAAACTCAACATTTATGCAATTTTCAGCCTAATTGCATGAAATGCACAAAAATATGTCACGGTTGCACTTTATTTCACAGCACACTAATAAGACAAGCCGTACTTTGTATCAAATTAGACAAAAACTACGAATATGTTCTTTATTTGAACAAAAATGATCATTATTAGACTGAATTAGAGTTTAATTAGGGACACATTACAACAGAACTGCACTGCAAACTAAAGCGAAATCACTTATGTGCTACCTCCACATTTAAAAGCTACAGCATAAGTTAGTTATATTGTATATAACTGTTTGTTTACTGTGTAAGTTACA
>JAJHUR010076291.1:0-23610 GCA_027495735.1 Lutjanus campechanus | reverse complement strand
TCTCTTGCCCGCAGATTCTTGATGAATATGCAGATAATGTTTATAAATACAAAGAACTGATAGACTAGTACAGAAAAGATGGGACTTTAATAGAAAAGAATAGACAAATCCATGGCTTACCTTGTAGTATAGCTGGTGATCCACAGGTGAAGGAGCATTGTTTGCCAAAGGTGGTTCCCCAGGGGCAACTGAATATGGCGTGGTAGACGTAAGACTGATCAGGCAGGCCACAGTCCACAGGCTGACAGCTAACTACTCGATCCCATGAGCCATGGAAGCACTCCAGATGGGTTTCTCTCTGGAAGAAGAAAGAGAATAGGAGTGACAAAGAAAGACACAGAAGAAGAAACGTTTCTGTACTAAAACGGAAAGGTTGGCGTGTCAAGTCCATGCGCGGCACTGACTTTTTTTTAAATCTACAAAAGCATCATATAATAACACAGTGTAATCATGTCTTTTAAGGTCTGATGATACAGATAAACAAGTCTTACTAATTATACAAAGTATCACCGAAGGTATCACACAACTCTTCTTTATAGTTAACTCTAAAGAAGTAGAACTGCATATGATCTAGGACCTATTCTAGGATCAATTTAATAAGGTATCAAGAGGTCTCTGCTGTTTCCCATCACTATATTCAAGCCTTTGCATCAACCCGTTGAATAAAAGTCTTTAGAGGTGATTTTGTTGATTTGTTCCCATTTTTAGCCTTTGCCTGTGTGATTCCTAAGATTCTGTCTGAATTTTGCAGACAGTTTCTTGGACTTCTCCTTTGACATGCAGTGTCATCCGTGAAACTGAGCATGTTAGGACATAAAAACGTCTCGGTTTCCCTCACCATTCAAAGGAGATGTAATTGAGTTACCCCAATTTTTGGAGGCAAAAGAGAATGCAACCACAAATGTTGAGTGAGTAAAAGAAAACAAAATGTTACAAATAGTGGAACAAATGATTGTGGTGCTACTCTAGAATTTGTTGGAAGAAAATACTGCAAGCCCTGTTTCTGCCTCTTACATCTCTGTTCAATCTCAACACCCACCCAGTGAATATAAGATGTCTAACAGCTCTCTCGTGCATCATATACTTTTGTATCAACTGGAGGATAAGTTAACATTGAAAGGACGTCGCATGGTGTTATCTCGACAGTACAACACATAATATAGTATTGAGTGTACCTGGTGGGGTGGGGTTCTCCTGCCGTTGACGACAGTGATACTGAAACCACGGTGACACTGAACAGAGCAGTGAGAGGTCTCCCCTCCTCCTGTACACCTACAGAGACACACTGATATATAGATAGTTCTTTTGTTTGGTGCTTCAGCTCTCTGATTGGTCAGTATTTCATTCCAAAGGGGCTTACCTGACAGAGGCATGCTCTAGCTGAGGAGGACTGCAGCTGTCCATCTGACACGGCTGCCGCAAACAGCTATTCCAGGGATGGAGGGAGGGAAGGAAAGGGAGAAGGACAGGGATGAGAGGCAGGGAGAGAGAGACCGAGCAGCCAGGAGGCCTAAACTCATCACTAATGTTGGGTTAGCAAATTCAGTCAGGTTAAAGGTATACTCCAAGGTTTTGGGAGGTTGTCATTTTGGCAAATAACTTGTTAATGTAATAGTTTAGGAAAATTAGCATGCTGTCGTGTGGCTCTTACTAAGGCCTTGTACAAAAATACAAATATCAATAACTTTGGACTTTTATCCTCTAAACATGAAAATTATTTTTTCCAGTTGTGATAATGCTTCTCTCCTACCAAAGTTTTGACCGTAGCATAACTCCACTAATCTCACACATCAAAGTCTGTTTCCAGGTGTTGAGGATAACTACTGCATAAGTGAAAAAAAGTTGTATGAAGTCTTTTGTGTCTGCAGAGGAAACTGTTTGAAGTCTGTTAAATGTCCTCAAGTTATGTCACTTGTGTCAGAGACACAAGTGACTGCATTAAGAAAATCTGGGGGTTGTGGAGTTAGACAGAAGTGAGATTACCAGACCTCTGTGGCACACTCCTCTTCACTGCTTGAGGTCAGTGCCTTGAGGCTATATTAACTAGCACAACACCTCTAGATCTCTAAATGTTCAAGTTGCATTGTGGGTAATGTAGGCTCCAGGTTTGGGCAAGGAAGAAGAATGTGTGGAAGAAAGAGGATGGTGTATCTGGTTCTGCTGCATTGATTTTCATTATTCTTTTTAAAGCAACATTGTGTAAATACTCTACCTTAAAGGTTAGGTGGGTAACCTTAAGGAGAATGTTATATAATATCATATAAATGTTATTATAAGTGCATAATCACCTGAAAATAAGAATTGTTGTGTTTTCGTTACCTTAGAACAGTACTGTTTTTTCTTTTACATACACCATTGGTCCACAGACGGACTCAGCACTGGCTATAGATAGACCCTTTGGCATTTTTTGAGAGTTTTGCGGCCACCATAGTTTCTCCTAAATGACTGGGAAGCAAGTTGGTTTTGCAATCTGCTATTTCACCATTAGATGCCACTAAATCCTACACACTGGTCCTTTAAAATACCAGCTTCAAAATAATCTTGATGCTACACTGACCTGTAATTGGGTGAATGGTGCCTGTGGCATTCCCACTCAGCACCCCATACGTCTGATCTTGCACTATGTAACTTTGGAGGATGGGTCATGGCAAGTGCATAATGCTTCATGACACTAAGTCACACACTGCCACTCATCTGACTGATTTTGGTTAAACTTGATCATATTTTATGGAGAAAATGTTATCCGTTTCTCAGACCACCACGGGGGTGTTTACATCAGCAGCACAGGAGATTTGGAATGCTGGGAGGAAGAGGAGTAGATTTTCAGGCCTGGGATGAAGGGGGAGGGAGCTTGTGGAGAGCGGCATCAGTGTTGCACCAGAGCCAGAGCATGGCGAGTGGGTTACATAACCGGGCTCAGCCTTTATGGACATCATAGCAGAGGCGAAGAAACCCAAGAGGATGTTGGCGGGGGAAGTTAGATGAGAAAAGAAGAGAGTGACCATGCAAGAGACTGCTGGACAAGAGTAAATCTTGGACAGGCATTTAGTCGTTGGCAAGAGCTTCATGAAATAGACTGCAAGACAGACGCCAACCTGGCCTTCTTGCTGTTGGACAAGTATAAAATATTAGCTAACTTCTTATGTCTCGTGTTGTTGCACTTGCTTGATGTTTGGCTGTGTTTGCAAACATGTCGATCTGCTAGTTTTTGCTCATAAGCAATGCAATCGTAACAGTTGCATGTGTACAGTTGTCCATACTTACCACAGTGGTGTACAAGTAAATTACACTTTGAAACTGGGGGTGCTTAATCGCCAAATCTTACATAATGTTGCTTTAAATCATAGGTCTAGCAATATTACTGTGCAGTGCTAAATTGGTACCTCTCTGTAGTTTTAGCATGGATTACTGATTCTAAAAACACAGAAACAATTTGGTTTTTGTGTTTGTTTAACCAATGTGTCAAACTCCCAAACCCTTGACATAATCCTTTCATAAGTTTCTTTATGTTTTAACTTGGATTTTATTGGTTTCTTTACCGACAAAATGTGTGTGTGAAGGCATGCGTGTGTGTGTTAAGTAGGTAGTTGTGGGAGAGCCCACCCTCTGATGCGCACCCGGTCAGGGCGAAGGTGCTGAAGTGGCAAGAGGTCCTCAGGGCCACGCCCCCCACTGCCACAGAGGGGGAGGAGAAGAGGAGGATAACAGAGGCCGTGATGAAGAATGGCTGAGAGAGGTCATGGGTCACATTCACCACCAGCGGGTTCCGATGGCATGAGAGGTCATGTGTTCCTGGGCAGATGGAAGGGTTTCAAGTGGTTTGTCTTCATATCAATAATCCTACTTAAAAAAACAATGAATACACACAAATGAGTAAAAATAAAAAGTACCTAGTGAGTGGTTCTTGCCAGTAGTATCAGACAGGAGGATGGTGGCTGTCCTCCGACAGTGCTCCCCAGACCACGAACCATCTGAAGCCAGGTACACCATCACAGAGGCTGCCACTCCAGGATGGGCAAATCCCACCTGGATCAATAACATGAGAGGCAGTTATTTCAAAGAAGGAAAGAAACAAAGAATGAAAAGAAAGATCTGATGCTTCGAAAAGACATTTTGACCTGTGATAGCAAGGAAAGCTCAGAAAAAGTATTACTGTGCGAACAGTCTATTGGCCATAGTTTATTGATACTATGAATTAAAATGTCTTCATTCTTGCATTGCATTGTCAGCCTGCGATTAAATTCCTGATAATCAGTAAATAGAGTATTAGAGTCAGGATGGTTAGATTGCTGGTCCAGCTTGGTTGTACTTTCCAATGAATGCTATGATTGACTGTTTGGAAGCCAGCTGAAGGTTCTTGTCACTTGTCCTTGTCACTAGCAGCTCCTTCTAGTTGCCTGCACAGCTGGGAGTGGAACTGGTAGGACAGTGTGAAGCTCTGGTGGAACTCCTTGTGGCAGGTGAAAAGCAGCTGCTAATGATAGTATGCAGTCTTCTTCAGGAGTCAGCAGTAACAAGAACTGAGCATGTCAAGAACGCCAGGAAAATGGAGCATGAGATGGACAGGCAAACTGGTGAGGCGTCAGCAGTGATGCAGGCGTGATACCAGACCTTTATGATGAAAAAGGAGCTGAGCCAGAAGGGAAAGCTTTCGACTTTCTCAGCCAATCTACATTCCAGCCCTCACCTATGGTCATGAACTCTGAGTAGTGACCGTAAAGACAAGGTCATGGACACAGGCAGCCAAAATGAGTCTCCTTTGCATGGTGGCTCGGCTCAGCCTCAGAGATAGAGTGAGGAGCTCGGATATCTGGACAGAGCTCAAGGTCAGCATCAAAAGAAGCTGAGGTGGTTCAGGTACCTGATTAAGATTCTTCCCAGGAACCTTGTTTTGGATGTTTTTCAGGCACCTCAAACTGGGAGGACCTTATTGACAGGATTACATATCTCATCTTGCCTGGGAAAATCTCGGGATCCCCCAAGAGGAGGCCCCTCTCCCAGGTGTCACTCGAAATAATCTACTTTGCCAGCTGCCTCCACGATTTAGACTCAAAAGTCTGTCTGGTTTCAAGTTTTAACAATTCGCTCTGTAGAGACTGAGGACAATCTCCAAGCTTTTGTCGCCAAAACTGTGTGGAAACAATTAGAGAGTTTAAAGAGAAAACCCCATTGCCAAATAAATCCAAAGTCTTTAGGGTGTCCCCTCATACTGGAGGGCAGAGAACATTGTTTCTGGCAGGGCGTGTTGTTGAAAAAATGAAAAAGGTATATGTTTGTTAGCAACCATTCTTGGCACTGTTCAAGCAAGTGCCTTGCATTTAGAAATTCACAGACGATCTGCAAGCAGCAAGGTCTCCAAATGTGTGGTATCACGAGACTAATTGCGACCCAGCTGAAGAAAATGGATAGATGGATGGATGGTGAAAAAAAGTTTGATGTCGGTATGTCAGGGTGGCCACTGAATGGCTATTACCATAGAAAGAGTGGGAGGTGGGTACTGTAACATGTTCCAACCAATGCAGTTTGTTGCAGAGCAGGTATAGGAATTGTGTTATGAATAAAATCCAATCTAACTGCTGTGATTCAGAGTTGACCCAAGTTGACCCTGGCCTCTGTTCTCTACAACAGAACTTTTCACAGGCACCTGTCAAACCTACAGACTGTGTGTTTCATCAAAAGATAGATTTTTGGGTAGAGTATCACTTTAAAGAAATTTTAAAGACCTTTTAGAAAGTGAGAAGGGGCTTCCAAATGAAGAAGCAGAACTGTTAAATGAGATAGACGCTTTTCAGAGAGCTGGCAGGGATGGATATGATAGGATGGCTGAGGAACGCTTTTCAGATTGAACGAGACTGGATATTTAAGGCGACGGAGTCCTTTCAGAAACAGAAAGACCACTTCAAGGAAAAAAGAGGTGTTTCGGGGAGAGCTGGCAGATATGGGTGTTATCACGAAGGCTTTTCAGACGGTGAAAGAGTCTTTAGGGATAAGGCGGCCTTCCAGAGAGGTTGCAGAGATGTGCCTGATAAAGAGGGCATCCATAAAAGAAGCAGGGGATTGGAAAGATGAGTCATTCAACAAAGAAGTGGAAATGATGAGAGAGAGAAAGAGAAAAAAAAATGAATGAGTATGTGCAAGGAAGGAAAGAGACAGGCTCATGACTGTAAAGGACCCTATAATCCAGAGCATGACGGACAAGGTTGTGAAGCTATCAGTCAAATCAACAGTTAGCCTACGCTTAGTCTGGACCCGCAGAGTTGATTGTGGGAACTGTGACTGTGGAAAGATTAAATAATACAAAACTACTAAATATGAGAACCAGACACAGGTTTGGAATGGAAAGCCAGGTCCAAACGCAGCGCGGTACACAAACCAGGACATCAATGTGAAGCACTGTTGGCTGGAGAACGTTGGAGCTGCGAAGATAAGCAGGCCAATTAGGCATGCAGCAGCAACTATTGTAATTCTCTGTCAAAGCTGGCTTTGACAACAAATACAGATGTCAGTAATTCTAAACGTTCATCATTGCTAATCACAAATAAACAATTAGTTAATGATATGTAATGTCTGAGAATGATTTTTAAATGATTAAAAACATAGTAGGTAATTAACTTTTTTGTTGCTCTGCATTTTCTGGAGCCATAATAAATTATAATCATAAATTATGTATTCATCATGACTAAGAGATCTATTTATGATTACACAATTATTATTATTCCTCCAAATGCCAGTATTTGAATAACTTATGAACCTTTTAAGTATTTAATTATGAATGATGAGTTAATTATATAACACTTGGTCTTCCACTATTAATAAACTGGTAATGATCATTATTGAATGGTTTTGATGATTAGTATGCACTGGGTAAAAAATAAAACAAAATGTAAATAAAGAATAAGTAGAGTGTTAGTCATGATTTGGTAATCATCTACAGATCATTAGAACCCATAATTCATAGCTGACCTGTAAAAAGAGTAATTATAGTAACCGATGCATTGTACGAATCATGCGATTGTTAGAAAGTTAGGAATGTGTTTGTGTGAGGAGCATCGAGCCAGCAGACTGTGAGAGAGGCCCTTCAACCCCATTTTAAAAGTACTGGAAAGTGCTGGAAGCTGTTGAAGACAGAGTAGCCACCCACAGTCATTCAGCAGAGGGGAAAACAGATACAATATGTGCATACACGCGCACACGCACACACGTACCTTCAGCCAGTATGAATGTTCTAGGTCGTTATTTGTGTCGGACTGGGCGGTGCAAGGGAACCAGGCGTCTGTGGGCAGTTTGTCACTCACATCCAGGTGCTGGTACCTGCAGAGCTTCACACAAAACAAGGGAAATGCACAATGCTATTTGTACAATAAATAATTATAAGTAATCTTGTATTTGTATTGTATATTTTTAAGCACTGGCCTCACAGACATTTTTGGTGGCCCAAATGTAAACTTATGTAAAAACAACACAGAAAAGGCAGTTTAATGTGGCCCAACACAGCCTTCATTAACTGTGACACTTTTCCAATGAACTGTGATGTTGTGGGTAACACTTTATTTTATGGGGTGTGCAAAAGACTCATTACGCTGTCATAATCATGTCATGACAATTACCACGGTGTAATTGTGCAGTTTGCTAGTTTACTAGTTGCCTAAATAGGCTAACCTCTGGCTGTTGTTATCTGTAGCTGGTGTTAGCGAGTTAGCTCAGTTAGCTGTGGAGCTAGCTGCCTAATTAGCTGACTCATCCCCTGGGTACCCTGTGGTTTTACCTGAGGGCATCGTCTCCAATGAAAATCAAGATAGACTTTTCAGCTAGTTGAGGAAACTGGCTGCATACACCGCAGTAGATCATGTCCTTGGATGTGTCATATTCTACCCACTTAAACTGCTTCTGTTCATTCCTAAAGTTTTGTGGCCATTTTTTCATATTCTGCCTGTTTTGTGTCTCTAGTTCTTCTTGTAAGGATCGCGTCAGTTTAAGTAGGCTTAGTAAACCCAGACTTTAGCAGTTTGGTTGCTATCTGGCGAGTACTGTTTGTGGTGTTCATAGAATGTTGAACTAAATGGTGCAAAGGAATTGTTTTGTTGAACTGTAACATTATGTTAGCAAGGCTTAAAGTATGGGGTAAAACTCGGCCTCCACTTGAGGACACCTACACGGAATATTTGGAGGCCACAGAACCATTTTGTGGCCATGGGCCATTTTTAATGTCAGATCCTGAGTGTAATCATAACTGATCTGCCCAAAGGGTAACCAGACCTCAGCTGACCATGTAATGTGACACATGTAAAAACTGTTTATCCCATCAGTTACAGTTACATTGGCAAATGATCTAATTTGTGGCTTTGTCACATATTCCACTTGATGGTGGAACAACAGGAGGTTCATATAATTTGTTTTACAGATGCTAATTTCATAAATTCTATTAAGACTATTTTGTGTCTTGATTCAAGCCCAATTTCTCTGGCAGTGAAGTGTTTGACAGGCCACACTGACTTTACTCATGACACTTTGATTTGCTTTGTTTATTGCACCTTTCCATATACAGACACTGTAGCATGAATAATCCCAGGAGGTTTGCCAGCTCTGGGATGCTGGAACTAGTGCATCTGACACCAGCTATCCTCCCATGATAAAAGTGGATTAAATCATGTTCTTTGCCCGGCTGAGCAGAACTCCGCATCGTTTTCGTTCATGCTTCATTTGTATGTGACCTAGTGTTTGGAGGAGCGGGACTGATGCAAGCACATTTCTAAAACTGTGACATCATTTAGAAGCAATGATGGACCTGAGAGGCCTCATGTGATTTGCAGACTTTTATGAGAGATGTCAGAGCAGGAAAATGATCGATGTATTTTGTATTCAAGTTGTAAAAAGAACGAAGGGAGCAATGCCGTATTCAAAGTTGCTGTGCTGTCATAGAATGTTCTGCCAAAATATCCTCCAAAGTTATGCTTCTCTTCAGGCCCGTCCTTACAGGTCACTGCTCAGCTGTGTCACGGTGGCCTGAAGAGTTTTGTTACCCTTTATTAGCCCCCCCCTTTTTTTTAAAATATTTTTTGTCTTGGCTGTGTAAAAACAAGGCTCTTCTCTAAGAGAATGACTCACTAATATTTTGATCCATCACTAAGAATGTTAAGACTAAAGTAGGCAAAAACAAAGGGAAAGTGACAGAGCCAGAGAGAGCAATTAAGAGACAGAGAGAACGTGAGTCAGGGAGAAAGAAAAAGAAAACTGAATGTTACCTTATAATGCTATTTGTGTTTATTCTTTGGGAAGTATCTGCTTAAGTGGAACTACTGAGGTCTCATGTCAAACTGTTGTTTGTATAACCACCACAGGCTGGAAGGAGTATTCATTTGTAATCACAGACTGTTTCCAGCCACCAGTGGCTGTACTGAAAACCATGCTCCGAAGCAAAAATACGCTCACTGAGTGAGGAAAACATTATGCTCCATCTTCATCAAGTACATTGTCCTTTTTACAGGTCTGATCTGCCTCTGATACCTGAATATCTGCCAATACAGTGCTCTTTTTCCTGATTTGTATCATTATTATTATTATTTTCATTATTATCACTGGTAGTAGCATGTGTGAGGTGAGGTTACACAAAGCTGAAACTGTTCTAGTTGTAGTGTTCATCATCTGGAATGCTTGTTTAGCGTCATGTTGCTAAACTGATGCTGCAGAGCCTTGGACTTGTGTGATGCAGTCCTCCGAACATTGTGAGGCACTGTAGTTTGCGATTTTATGTTCCAAAATGTAAGTGTTATTTTTTGTTTCGTGTTTGTTCAGGACATTGTAGTTTTTGTCAAGTTTTGCTGTTTTAACTTTAGCTTTAACTACCAGTGAGGGGGATGAAACATTTCCTCACACCAGCTGTATTTTATGAAATGGGATTTTTGTCGCCCATGTCGAAAATGAATGTAGAATTGGTATAAAGGATGCCTACTGTCTCTCATATTGCACTGGAAAACACAATTTTCATAAGAGTGTCAACAGTGTAATATGGATCGGTGACCTAAGTCAAATATCCAATGAGTCAATTACGTTGGTATCGGCCTCCAATAGCATGATTATCAATCACTGCTCTGCAACAGAACCATTCTTTCTTTTGGAATACATATGGACACACACACACACACACATATATATGTACCTGTACTGATGTGAAGTAGCTTGCTGTGTTGTTAAGAAACAAAGTGCAATATGAATTAGAGTTGGGCATCTGGACAAATATCTCGCACATTAACGATGGGCTCAATCCATTGTTTTTTTGGCTGATTTTTGGGGCAATATTTGTCATTTTATTTAGCTAATGTCATGGTCTGCAGAGCTCAGCGCTGCGCTCTAATCCAGCGGCAGAGTACACATCCACTCAGTCGGACCATGCATGTGCTGAGCTGGATGAGGAGTGAGAGGTAAACAGCCTGCAGAGTCAGACTCTTTGCACTCCTTTTCGCGCGGTGAATTAAGGATGTAATTTGACCAAACCACAGGTGGTGATTGTTGGAAGAGTGGACAGACTAACAAAGACTGTTTTGGTGAGTTTTTACGTGTTTTCCTGTCAAGTTTGAATGAAGTGTGTTTTACGAGGAGTTAATGAGCCAATTAAGCTCGTCTTAGTTTGGTAAAAGAGAGAAAGTTCTATTTCTCTGTGGGTGTGAGAATATTTAATTTCTTGACACTTTGTGAGTTTGTTTTGTTTATTGGACGTGGTGAATGTACACAGCATATACTGTATAACATGGTGAATCTGTCACTTGTGCATGTCTCCTAGCTGAGAATCGAAAGCATGGGAGGATGTGGGAGGGGGGACGAAGGTATCGCCAGTCGCCAATGGATGGGCTGACGATGGTCGGTTGGAAAATTTTAAAGCACCGCAAACTTTAAAATGGTCATCTCCTTTTAAATGGTCCAGCTTAAATAATTTGGACCCGACTATTGCCCAAATTTCAAGCGTACTGCCAAGACGAGATGAATGCATCTTCTAAGTCTGTTGAGACAACCAAGTAGTTTAGCCAAGCAGCCAGCTGCAAACATTGTTGCTCCCTCCACGGGGAGTTTATTGTCATCTGGAAGTCTTTTATGTGCCCTGTGGTTCACACTGTACTTAATACCTTGGTAAGAGATGGCTCCCCGGTGGCAGCGTGGGCGGGACAGTGGTTGGGGTCCTGGTGAGAAGCAGTGGCGGTGGATGCCCACTGGTCCGTGTAGCCCAAAGGTGTGAAGTAACCACAATCCTGGACACTGGAGCCCCGCTCAAACTCCTCACAAACGCCGTCACCATCAAAAACATAACACTGACTGGGTTCACCTTGGGAGATAGAGAAGAGAATGAGAGAGGAGGATTTATGAAAGAATATAAAGCCTGGTTTCTTAATCTGGCAGGGTCTACACTCATCCCCCACTGTTAGACTCTCATCCAAATCTATTTGTCAGTGAACCAAATCTGAGCAAGTCTATTTTGTATTTTCGTTGGCCACTTTTAATGTTAGCCACGTCAACTCGACCATATCTGACTCTCTGTGCTGTCAACAGGCTGTAAATTATGCTAAGAAATGAACTTTGACTTCAATTAATTATTGAGGATCACAATAATTTCATAATGCTAATAGGCTGAGAGAGAACCTAATATGTGACTTGGCCAGTTTGTTTAATCCCAAAAGCATCTCAATAGTCCATGGGTATCTATAAGTCACCAAGTAACAACAGCAGCATCATGTGTTACAAAGAACTGTCAAAGGTTCTTCCAAGTCTAGTACAAACAAAAATACAGACAGGAAGATATTGCTTTTGCCTGTTATTGTGTCTGCTAGTAAATTCTGAATTTTGTTTTGTTATGAACCCAACTTTTATCAGCCCTAAAAAATCAATAACAGTGGAAAAGAAAACAGTCAGTAAATAGCTGTCCATAGGGGCTGAAAGTAGCACCAGAGTGATAAAACCTGCTCCAAAGCAACATTATGCACGTATTTTATGGACAGTTGATTGTAGAGAGAGAAAGCAAACTAGGACTGTCTCTTCTTCAAATTGTCCACCAGTTTTCTTGAGTCTTTGAAGGAATTTTTAAAGAGATTTCTGGATAACTGAATTCATCTGCAGAGAGAAACGCATTTTTGACCATTTCCACTGAATTACATTATGGGTTTTTTGCAATGACATGGCAAAAAAGACTACTGACCAACATTTAAAGCAACATTATGTAACTATTCTATCTTAAAATAACAGCGTCAAAATTATTGACTGATGCCATGCTGTTTTATAATAGGGTGAATTGTGGTTCTGTCATTCCCACGTGCACTATGTAACTGGTGTGGTCAGGCTGCAACGAGTGCGTGACACTTCACAACAGTAAGTCACACACCTCCAATTATGTCACTATTTTTTGTTAACCTGGAACATATTTCATTGAGAAAAGGTTTTCAGGTTTTCCCTCTGATGTTCTCCGACTGTTCTGCCTCAAATCTGATTTTTCAGTTTCCTGATGTACAGTTAAGTAAACTGCTGCCAGATGTAGCTGCTGTTAGCTAGTTAGCTATTAGCTTAGTTAGCCGTACTGCTTAGAAATTATGCTCCATCTTGAATTTTACATGAGTTGTGTTGATTTTAATGGAATTTATCCATTAGAAGTAGTTTTTTTGTTACTTTATACACACATGTGACTACTTTCAACATTTGTCTAATCAACAGATACATTTGAGCATCAAATGCCCGAAATGAATGCTTTACTTAAATAGCCATTCAGGACCATGAAATTTACAGTTGTAAAATGGCACTCAGAGGTTATATAACTAACTAACTAACTAACTAACTAACTTGCTATCTAACAGCAGCTACATTTAGCAGCAGTTAACTTCACTGTCTATCAGGAAACTGTAAATAATCAAGAATTGAGGCAGAGCAGCCATAGGACACCAGAGGGAAAACCTGCAAGCATTTTCTCTGTAAAATTTGATCCAGTTTTACCAAAATCAGTGACATAGTTACGCAGACTTGGAGCCCTGAGCACCAGTGGGAGTGTTGGTGTTTACATCGCTAGCACAGGAGCTTACACAGGAGGAGTAGGATTTCAGGCTTGGGGCAAAGGGGAATGCTGGCAGGGAGCGGCGCCAAAACCAGAGCCAAGCAAGTGGGCAACATAACCGGGTTCAGCCTCTATGGACATCATAGTAGAAGCAAAGAGACCAAAGAGGGCGTTAACGGAGAAAGAGAGTGACTGAGCTTTGAGCTTAACATATTTGCATCAGTGGTGTAGGAATAAGGAAACTGCACTCTGAAACGGGGGGCCCCAAACTGGAAAAAATTACAAATCTTGGAAAGATATGTGAAGCACAACTTCTATAATTTAAAGTTTTTATGTAGTATGATAAAAAAAATAGCTCAAGGTCCACTTAGTAGCTTTTCCACAGGTTTCGACCACATCTCACAGCTCTCATCAGTGAACTTTGCTCATTCGTCAAGGAGACAGCTCAGCAAGACGCACAGGTGCAGTTAAAAGCTGCCAGAAAAGATAGGCAGTGGACCTTGAGTTTTTGATTTGTTTTGTTTTGTTTTTGTCAAACTACTTTTTCTAAGGTCCAGAATAATCTCTCACAATCAAGTTTTAATGTGCTTTCTCAGCTTGATTTTGTTTTGGTGTTAAGTTATCTGGCAAAAAAGTTCTCAGTCTAATTCTAGAGATGTGCCACAGAAAAAGCTCAGACGCTTTAAGATTTTGGCCAAAAGGGTAAAAAAAACAAAACACTATATAGTAAAAAACACACTAATGAATACCGTAAAATCTGATAAAGGTAAATGGAATGTATTCCTTGGCCAGCACGTCCTCCAGCATTTCTCAGCCAAAGTATATCGGAATTATAGACTTTACTAAGGATGCAATTGATGTTATTTTAATTATGGCAGGAAAAATAAATAGGCTATTATACTTCCCGTAAGTTACACTGTTGCCCTGAGCTATGAGCAGTGAATATACATGCAATAGAGTAATGGCACTGACATAATGCGTTACAGCAGTGCATCACAAAGAGTGGGAAGCATACGCTGAACAACAGCTTGTAACGCAGCAGCTATTCATAAAAAGGGTGGAAAACATCAGACGCTTCAGAAGTTTGGCCTCATTAACATCTGAACAGCTGCAAAACTTAGACAGACAGAGCCGTGTCAGAGAGTCAGCGCTGCACAATTGGCTTCAATTAGTCGACGGAAACATGTTTCTGATAAAAGGCAAATGAGGCCTAGACAATTCAATGGCATATTGTCATCCCGAGTTCATTTGGCAACACTACACTGAGTGAACTCACCGAACACCCCACCCCTGCTTTGACAACACCTGTGAAAATGATTAAGGCTTTTCAATTCCAAGTCTGTGTATTTATCAAGCCTCACAAAAGAGGACTACTTGACAATCTTTGACTAAACTATTAAGACCATCTGGTCTCTATTTAAGGTCTGCATGCTGTAATCATATTGTGCAATTTAACCTTTATTTAATCAGGCAGTTAAAAAATTAAATTAGAAATCAGTGGAATCGATAAAAAAACAACTTGAAAGCAGCAGTTCTTTAACAAACGCAGCATGTCTGTACAGAGCTGACTATAGTGTGGTTACTGTAGAGCTAACACAACAGAGCAAGATCAAGACAATCCAGCATAGTTGGAGTTAACTGGGTCAAGAAAATGTGGCAAGACAACCCAAACAAATATTCTGTCTATGACTAAGAAGTACAACTGAATAATTGGTTTTAAGTGTTGCAATTTGTAAAACCCTGTTTTTGCCAAATTGTTTTCCTTCCTAGTCATGATGTCTTTTATTGTAAAACAAGAGATGTAATAGCCTCAGTCACGGCATGGCTAGCCCTGGTGGTAGAGGAGGAGGGATCGCTCTTTGCTCGTTTCCCCCTGACAAATAAATCGAGTGGATGATGGAAATTGTATCCCCGTAACAAGCTCTCGTAACACAAGACTGGAACACCACACATGAATAAGTACCATCCAGCAGCTGGTGGAAACAATGCATGGCCTAAAAAGGACTCATCTTGACAAACCTGTCAGATCTTCTTAGTGATATTGCGGAATATTTATGAAATCACCAAGAAGTCAGATATTATAAAAGCCGTACCTTTAATTCAACTTAGCTCATGGCGACTGAGGAGCACTCGGGTGAATATTCTGTTCTACAGAAGATGAATTTTAAGGCTGTGGAGGAGCACCACATACCACAGCAGTAGAGTCGATTTCTCGTGTCATTGTGGCTAATGGCTGCTCTCATCCAATCTGATTCTTTCAATGAGAAACAGAGACACTTGGAGGCAAATGGACCTGTTAGAGGTGAAAGGGCTGCAATGTGTGTGAGGTGTTTTAAAGCAGGTGTCCCAGTATAACAGTCATATAGTGTGTGTCAGTGGTAAACAGGTAATGATAAAACCCAATAGCACCCACTACCAGCTGGCTTTTGTCCTCAGTGGGTAAGGATACAATTGGCATTCACTTCTGAATCAAATGACTCTGCAGTTGTCACGGGTATTTATCAGCCCCAGCTCTGATTGGCAATGAAGGCTTGTTGCCTTCATCTGTACCTTCTGCAACTGTTTTGCTCCTTTTTCATCCACATGTGCTGCTTGGCTTACATAACTTGGTGCATCAAGAGTGAGCTGGCACCGCTTGAAGGTGTGTATGTAACTGATGGTATGCTTCTTTTTAGTCAAGCGTCTGGAAAATGGTGGATGAGCAACATTTTATCGTTTATAAATTCTTCACAATAAAATCCCCCTGTTATTTTGTCATCTAAAAGCTTTTATTATGAAGCAGCAGAATTAGGAAATGTTTGGTTTTCAATAGCAGAAACTTAACACGACTTCTATCAGCTGAAAGCAAACATGAAACAGCAAAACAAACAGTGACACAGGAGAGAAACAAAATTTCTAGCCACAGAGGTTCAGTTATAAGCTACAAAAGTAGACTTTTAAAAATGCTTCTTTTTCTGTTCTTTCTCTGAGTGTTGGCTTTCCAGTGCACATCAGAAAAAACAACTGAAAGGCAAACTTGCCTACTGGCAATAGGAAAAGGGTCAATCACCTATTTTAGAGGGTTTAGCCACGTTAAAACAATCTGCATATACACAATAATTTTGGTGTAAAAATGGTATATGACAAAATCATGTGTGAAGGGTATGCACGTGGTGCTTTCTGAGTGTTTTCTTGCACTGTTTGAATGTGTTTACCTAATATCAAGGTCACAAAACACATGTTGTCTTCAGCCTTCTGCTTTCAATGGAGTGTTTTGGGTAAACTCCCTTCAGTGTTGTGTTGTGCGAGGCTTCTGTTGTGGCCTGTCTGCATGCTTCAGACTGGGCGAGGGTGCAGACTCAAAGTATTGTTGTTCTGCGGTGGAAGCACAAACGATGGGGGCATTCTCTGTGGCTTCTTTGTTTGTCTTTTGCCATGTTATGCTGCATGTTTTTGGTGCTTTTTACTGCTTTTGTAACCACCTGAAGTTAACCGAGCAACATTTGGCCCTGGTCTCATGGGTGAAAACTGTATGCGGGATCCATACCATATCAAAAGGGTTTGGCCCTGGTCTCATGGGTGAAAAAAGTATGTGGGATCCATACCATATCAAAATGGTTGCAATCTCTTTTTATATTTTGCAAAGAGGAATGGTCTGTAGATCAGTACATGGCAGTTATTGTTATTTTGTTACACAGTATGTAAAACTTAGACCCCACACTGAATCTAACAGCAACGATCCAGCAGTAAAGGAATAGTTCAGATTATTTGAAGTTTGGCTACGTTTGTAATTTATCAGTAGTCGGTGTATTACCCCTATTAGATGGTGGCAGAACACCCTCGCTTTAAAGAAACAGCAGGAGTACCTGTGTAGGAAGCTAAGCAATGTACTGCTGTGGACAGGATCAGTTGCAAAAGGAATTTTAGCCACCTAAACAAAAACCTAAAGAGAAAACTCAATTTCACTTAAAGTGTTGTATAAGAGTATGTGGATTAGTTTCACCGCTTTCCCTCGCCATCAGAAAACTTTTTCCAGTGGGAACCTCTGTTATATAAGCCAAATATCACTCTCTCCTGCTTAACCAAACTCCACTGGGAAAATTAGTAATTTTACCTCACAGAACACGGGAGTTGCTGGGCGACCACTGCCTCAATCTGTTAATCTTGTTCTGTTATCGTGTGACTTCATTGTTTTAAAAGTTGAATTCGGACTAAGCAAAATGACTCAGAAATACTAACTAACAGATCAAGGCAGCGGTAGACCAGCAACTCCCATGTTCTGTGAGGTAAAATGACTGATTTTTTTCAATGGAGTCTGGTTAGTTTGAACAGAGCAATATTTGGCTCATATAACGGTGGATTCCCAGCAGAAAAGCCTGCCTGGCAGCAAGATAAATCAGTGAAAATATTCTAAATATGGCGTATGATTAAACTGATATTGATTTTCTTTTTTTAGGTGGACCTTTTTTAAGTGGCTAACATACATTTTGCTGCTGACCCTGTCCACAGCACTACATTGCTTAGGTTCCATGCTGGTGTCCATCTCTGCTTCTCTAAAGTGGGCGTGTTATGACCACCATCTACTGCAAGCAGTACACTAACAACGGATAAGTACCCTATAAAACTCCACTTAAAAAATTCAAACTATCCCTTTAACAGGTGAATCTTTTTTTTTCAGTGACTAAAACTTGAACCCCCACCAAGTTGTTTTCTGGCAGCCACATGACTCACTGAGCCACAAATAAACTGTTTCTTAATGTTTCTCGTCTTACCATAAATCTTTGGTTGTTGATTTGAAGAACAAATCATGCATTCTTGCCTGAACCTCACCAAACATTAACCTGGCCTAAACCCTAACCACAGCTGCTCTTTTCTTATTTCTTAAGCTTCTTGTGGAGTAAAAAAAAAAAAGAAAAAAAAAGAAAAAACAAAAACAAGAAAGGATGAGAAATAATTAAACCCCCACCACCCCCCCAAGCCCCCAGCCCCCCTTGCATGATTTGATTCTGGCGGTCAGAACTACAAGGTGGCCTCCAATCACTTAACTATCGGGTCATTGTACAACAATTGTCAGAAGCAAAGGCTTTTACAGCTGGTTATGATCTCCCTCGCTGGGGAGAGCTGGCCAACTGTTGCAGATGTGATTTGATAATAAAACACTTATTACTTACTTCAGATAAAGCATATCAAATAAAATAAAAAATGGCAACGACGTCCAAAACCACATGATATTTGATAAAAATCAATGAACTTCATTTATCAATATGCCCTGGCCTGGATCATGGATTTCTTGAAATCTTTTAAAGGCCAAAACATATTTAATAAAACAAAAAACATGCCTGAAATATGTGTTTGAGACTGAACAGTGTACTTTAGTGCTGAAAAGTGTTTTTCTGGTGTTTCTCTGCCAACATAATGTCAAGATGCTTCAGATTTCTAAACAAGACTTGTGACTTAGCAAACCAAAAACTTACTTTTTACCCCTCAGCTCATCTGTTTCCTCTTATGTTGCGGTGATGCTACATTAATGGTCTGTGGAATCAGTTCAAGCCAGAAGCTTTTATGTCTTGTAAATTAAATTTGATTGGCTTGAATGTTTTTTTCTTAATACTGCTGCATGCACAAATGAGAGATTTCTGGCTATTTAGTGACTGCTCTTTTACACTAAAACTTTATATGGTGTTGCCATTGTTCTGAAAGAAACCCCACTGCTCAACATGCTCTTACTTTTATGTGTGTGTGTGTGAACCCAAGATGGACCAGAGATGTGTTGCCTTCCTCACTGGAGTGAATGGGACTCACTCACCATTACAGTTGAAGCCCGTCTCCTTGTGGCATTTCTTCGAGCAGCCGTCACCATCCAACAGATTACTGTCGTCACACTCTTCTGACCTACAGACAGAGAAACATCATCAACACCTTCATTTCCCCTGCCATCTACATGTACAATGTGTAATTATTCCCCATCTTCACCATGAGGTTGTATGAGGTACTTATCTGTTACAATTATCTACAGTAGACGGCGGTCGACACACCTCCAGTTTGGGGAAGCAGCGTGAGAACCAGTGTAGGAAGCTAAGCTTTATACTGCTGTGGACAGGGACATATTTTAGACTCCTAAAAAACACTAGGTACAAGCATACTCTATATCTGGATTATTTTCATTGCTTTACCTAGTCATCAGACAGCCTTTTCCCAATGTGAAACCACCATTATTTAAGCCAAATATTGCTCTTTCTCACTAAACCAAAACACCATCGAAGAAATCAGTCATTTTACCCCGCAGATCACAGGAGCTGCTGGTCTACTCTGCCTTGATCTGATAGTTTGTTTGTGCTTTTGTGTGACTTTGGTGTTTTAAAAGGTTAGTTTGGACTCACCAAAGTCACACAATAGCACAAACAAACTAACAGGTTGAGGCAGCGGTAGAACAGCAACTCCCGTGTTCTGCAGGGTAAAATGACTGATTTCGCCAGTGGAATCTGGTTGAGCTAGAGAGAGGGTGACATTTGGCATATATAAAGGCTGTTTCCTCTCAGAAAAGGTTTGTTTGATGGCAAAGCAAAGCAGTGAGGATATTCTAAATGTAATGTTATACAGCTGTTCATGACTTTCGCTTCCATACTGGTGCCCCTCTCTGCTTCTCCAAACCGGTGGCAAGTTGACCACCATCTCCTGTGGGTCATACAACCCCACTTCTAATAATGTGAACATTCCCTTTAATATAGGTACTAAAGTGCACATTACCCCTGTATGAGGCCATCTCCACAGTAGGGCTGCCCATGGGTGTAGAGGAGAGGTGGGGAGGGAGCGCTGAGGAGACCGTCTGCCTCCATCTGGATCGTGTACTGGTAGCTGACTCCTGGCTTTACAGAGCTGAAGAGAAGAGAAGAGAAGAGAAGAGAAGAGAAGAGAAGAGAAGAGAAGAGAAGAGAAGAGAAGAGAAGAGAAGAGAGAAAATGGTTTCGTGATTGCTTAAAATTGTACATTTATGTTGGCATAATAAAATTATTAAAGTTGAAGTCTGGAGTAGTAACCAAGGTTTTTACTGCGCTGTGTGGTACAAACTGATCATATAATCTTTACAGGCTTGTTGATCGATACTAATGACTCATTCAATACTTGACAAAATAAGAAAGAATTATCATGGTTGTCGGTGCCAGTGTAGTGCATAATGATCTAAACCTCTTGCAAATATCACTGCTTACTTTGTACTATGTAGAGAGGAAGCTTTGCATTTGCTTTATGCCCCCCCAACAAATCAATTTTGCATGAATCCTGGTGGATTCTGCAAACAATGGCTCATGGGATTGCAGCAACAAAAGTGGAACTTGGACTCGCTGTGGCTTCTATCTGTAACCTTGCAGTATCCGATGACCTTAAAGCCCCACAGCAGGAAGTGTGTGTAACGATACCTTGGCTCCAGTGTCGGGACTATTGATCTGTTTTGGTGGGCTCGTGTCTATAAAAAGAGCCTCCTCCCTGTGTTCCCAGCACAGATCTACTGCTTCTGTATCCGCCTGGTGCAAACGTTAACCAGGAGGAGCACAAATCACTCAGTATCTGAGGTCTGTCCGCTACAAATTTCCTATATTAATTATGGATCAGAAAAGGAAATGAAGAATTTGAAAAACTATTTATCTGTACCTATATTTGGATATATCCTCCAACCTTCTGCCACAGCTCTCTCTGCTCTCTGAGGCCTCTCATTACTTCATGATAATTGCGGTGAGGTTTACGTAATCTTTTCCCTTTGCCTTGTTGCACTCCATGCTGCTATTTCCCTCTTAAACTATAAACTTAATTAACAAAAATCATTAAACAGTTAAAGCAACATTATGTACTATTCTGCTTGGAAATAACAGCTTCAAAAGAATCATGCTTCTGTCATTCCCACTTTGTGCCCCGTACATGTGTTCTCGCACCATTTAACTCTGGTAATGTTTATGGCATTAAGTCACACACCACCAGCTATGTATCTAATTTTTAATATTTTGTGGAGAAAATGTTTTCTGGTCTTCCCACTGGTGTTCTTCACCAGCTCTGCGTCAACTCTATCATTTACAGATTTACTGATGGACAGTGAAGTAAACTACTGCTAAATGTAGCTGCTGTTAGCTAGTTAGCAGTTAGCGGTCAGTGCTAACTGCTGGTCAGTGCATCAGGGGAGCGCTAACACAGGAGCTCTGCACTGCCAGGAGGAGGTTTGCTTGCAGGGCGTGGCGCCGGTGTCATGCCAGAACCAGAGCCTGTCAAGTAGGCAACGTAAGCAGGCTCACAGCATTTGGAACTGAACAAACAAACAGTTACAGACATCATATTTTACAAATCTTCCCAAAACTAGTTCCAGCTTCACAAATTAGAGCTGTTTTATATCATCTTAAATTCAATATTTTAAGGGTTTTAGACTGTTGATCGCACAAAACAAGTAATTTGGTGTCTGTGGAGCCAAGAAACTGATACAATGTAATAAACGTTATCAGACAAGTCAAAAATATAAAAACTAAGTATATTAATGAATCATACCGTTGGTTAAATATTTAAAATGAAAGTATAAAAAGCAATGTAAAGCTTTTCTTCTAAGCTTCGATCACTTTGTAAGAAAAAAAGCAAAAAAAATTCTTAATATACCACCAACCATTTGATCAAAGAAATTAAACTAAATGTTTTTAACTGAGTTGTTGTTTTTTCTAATTGCTTCACTCACTGCAGTTACTGTGCATCCCTCTGTTGACACATTTACAGGATCACAATATGTCAGTTTCACTGCTGCTCACAGCCTTTTTTTGTGGCATCCCTCCAATTCTTGTAGTATTAGTAGTGTAGAGTATTTGCACATGCCACAACATCTGTCCTTATATGGTGTTTAGGGGATGTTACCTATGCTAATTACAATTTATTATCAAGTGGGATTCCTCACTCAGCACACTGAGTGCAGAGAGTAAGAGTAGATTTGGATGGTTATGTTTGGTGCATCTGGAGTTGACTTCTCTTATTTTTCTCTTAAGAGAGAATTAAGAGAAAATTTAAGAGAAATTCATGAGAATGTTGCTGCATGAGGCCCATTAAGTATGGAGATGTAATCCAAGAAAAATATGCTTTTGCAAAAAGGCAACACAGGCCAGGGTATGCTTGAAACAAGATAGTTCGAACAAAATTTTGTGCAACCACGTCTGATGAGGTGTTCAGTCATTCCAAAAAGTCACTCTCGAAGGTGAGCCTGCCGTCAAAAGATGGGGGGGGGCAAGGATTAACCTAGAAATTGGGGGTGATGGCACACACTGGGGCACATGAAAGTGTTTGAAATAGTTGTATAAAGAATAAAAAAAGAGAACTTGTGAGACAAGTTCAAATCCTGCATACTTTCTCTCCTCCACACACCTGCTTAATGCTGTATGAAGTGAGGATGATTGTTGGTATCAGAAAGTGACAAAAACTGTCAGGTGCAGATCCCCATTCCAATTTCAGATTGATGTGAGCAAGGAGGTTTTCAGATGCTGTTTAGCCATTTGACAAGCATTTGGATGGCCATGTCGGATCCTCAATAGCTTCGGAAACAACCTACCCCCACACCTTTCCGACTTCGGAGTGCAAAGAGGGGGCTGCGTCCGACCATTTCTGTAACTTTCCGAAACCAACAATTTGACATTCACACCCTCTTCATGCCGTGAACAGCTGTGTGAAGGTGAAAAGGAGCCAGGATTTGAACCGCTCTTTCTCTAGCTCTCTCTTTTTATCTGTTATGCAACCATTTGTTGCACCTTTCATGTGAACAACTGAGTACAAGACTATGAATGTCTTCCAGGTGAGGCTGCCTGAAAATGTGCACCTTTACCCCCATATTTTAACAATATCACATGGCCAGTCAAATTCTGTTCCTGTTCAGATAGTATTTACCTATGTAAGAATGGTGTATCCTGTCATGCCCCCCTCTGCTTTAAGGGTTAGGGATAAGGTTAGGTTCAGGTTAAGGTGAGGGGGAACACATATTGATGATGAACAGTGTGGATGTTTGGAACAATTGTAAACTTGGTTCCAAGTCATTGTTTTGTAAGTCACAAGAAAATGCTGAAGCCAACAGGACGGTTTGTTTGCTGAGCTTTTGTCTTTTGTCTTGTTATTTTTATAAGGCAAACTTCATTCAAGGGCTGGCCCCCAGTAGTTGACCAAACCAGAAGTCGACGAGAAGAGTCTTAGTTGATCAAGTTCTCAATTATTAGACGCAGAAAAAAATGTTTTAAAAAAAAACCCCACCTGAAACCATTAGGGAGCTGCGCCTTGTCAGTAGGGCCAAGGCGGAAGTCACAAGCAATGAACATGGTCAGACCGCAGGGAACGCAGTGCTAAAGTGATTTACAGAAGCTCCGACCAGAAATCTGACTCTAGGAATGATGAAGACACGGCGCATTCAGGCGGGGACAGGAGAGGCTTGATGTAGAAGAGGAGCAAGTTTGTAGTGACTTCATTTGTATACATCATCCATCGTGTTGCTAAGTCCACAAGGACCTTATTCATTGCTCTGTGTGGTGTTACACTTCTAAAATTGTCATTAGGTGGCCTGGTAGCTCAGTTGGTAGAGCACATGCCCCATGTACTGAGGCTGTGAG
>JAJHUR010076289.1:0-10705 GCA_027495735.1 Lutjanus campechanus | reverse complement strand
ACATGTCCGCCACTCACACAGGGGTCTGGTTCTACAAGGTTCTCCACAGTTCTGAAGTTCTGAAAAACAAATGTGTTTTAAAGGGACAGTTCACCCTAAAATCTAAAATCTATATTTTTACCTGTAGTGTTGTTTATATCAGTCATCACAGGTGGGAAGTAACTAAGTACAAATACTTTTTAACTTTACTGTACTGAAGTCAAGTTTTCAGGTATCTGCACTTGACTTGAATATTTATTTTTACATCTTTAGTAGATTTTAGTATGAAGTTAGCATCAGGCTTTAAAGACTTTAAAGTTGTTCTCTGGTTCCGTGTTTATTCTGATGGTCATAATATTAAAATAAAGTCTGTGGATGCCGGCAGGTCACAGCCTGTCAGGAACTTTTCTTTGTGGACTGAAGTCTGGCAGCAGCTTCAGTCTGGTGAATCTCCAGAGACCTCTGTGGCTAATTACCTTCCCAGGCTGAATGAATAGACGCTTCACCTCCTCCATTCACTGACAGGATGGAGGGATGAAGAGGAGGAGGAGGAGGAGGAGGAGGTCTGCTGGAACTCTTCTCCAGTCTCTTCCTGACCAATCAAGAGCAATCAGCTGTGTAAACAGGAAGTCACTCCAGCATCTCAAGCTCACAGACATGACGGCATACAGAAGCTAAAACATTCTAAATAAAATCAACAAAATATTCTAAATAAAGAACAAATATTATTTAAAAAATCTAAATAAAACAAAATGTTCTAAAGATCTGACATTTCTTTGGTGCATGTTTAATGACCTCACAAGCCACCGCCGTCTCTGAAGAAGTTCTTTATTAGAACCTCCTCCAGCATCACCGTGTTTGTTGTCACACACTTTTGATTCTTCTTCTTTTTTTTTTGAGTGGCGCCCTCTAGTGGATCCACTGCTTGCCAACGTACAGGATGAATGGAAGCATGAGGGCAGTGACGTTACATTGTTTGAAACAGACGGATCTATTTTGTACGTAACTGGAACATCAGATCTCCTCCACAGACTCGTAGCTCTGACTGCTGAACTCTGTCACTGAAGAAACATTTTTAAGGCTCACGAAGCGTCTGCTCAGTCCAAAGGTTCATGACTCAGGACTCTGGACTTTGTCCCCCATGTGGCCCCTGATGGAGAGTCTGAATCAGTTTCCTGTTCACAGTGAGAAAACATCAGATGTGAGTCGTAACAAGACGTCACGCTGGCAGTTTGAAGCGTCCTCCTCCTCCTCAACAGGCTCCTTGTTCAGCCTGCGAGGTCTCGGCGTCTCTGCCGACTGAAGCCTTTTGTCCTCTGAGTCGAACTGTGGACAGAGGAGGGAGGGAAGGAGGGATGAAGAGGCAGAAAGAGACAGAGGAGATGAATAGAAACACAGAGTTAGACTCAGATCCAGAGCAGCGTGGAAAACACAAACCCTTCACTGTTGTATTCAAACATTTACTCATTCAGCTTCAAATAAAGATTCAGATTTCAGTTTTTGTCATCAGAAACTTCAAAGTGTCGGACAGAATCAGCTGAAGTCAGATTAAAGTCTTTTAATTATAAAACCCACAGCAGCACAAAAACCTCAGTAAATATATCAAATACTTCAAAGTTATTTAAATAATAGATTCAAAATATGTGAAAATACTGAATCACATTTTAGAAGAATCACCTGTGGTGTTCCACAGGGTTCTGTGTTGGTACCTAAATTATTTATACTTTATTCAAATAAATAAAAAACTAAATATTCAAACTGAAAACAACATATTTATGATAAAAGAACAAAATGTTGTAAATAAAGAAAGAAATATTCTAAATAAATAAAATGTTCTAAATAAAAACACTGGTACAGTATCCAGAACATTGTTCCCCGACATGTCCAGCTGTTGGACCGTATGTTTGACACGAGAACGTCTCTGTTCCAGGCTCACAGTCTGCAGACAGCAGCATCGCCGACGTGGACGACCTGCCGGTTCCTCAGCACATCCGGATCAGTAACATCACCTGTGATTCGTTCAAGATCAGCTGGGACATGGACGGCAGAGGACGAGACAGGATCACGCACTACTTCATCGACCTCAACAAGACGGAGAACAAGAAGGAGAACCAGTTCAAACACAAGGTGAGGAGAACGTCTCAGCCGACCCAGGAAACCATCGATGGGCAGAGAAACGTTCAGATGTTCTGGGCAGAAACAAACATTCATCCACAGAGGTAGAAAGTAACTAAGTACAAATACTTCATTACTGTACTTTAGTAGTTTATCTGTATCTGTACTTTACTTTTCCTCCCTACATGTCAACACAAATATCTGAACCTTCTCCTCCTCAGATTTTATAAACAAACTCGTTATTTTAGTTTTAATGACTTTGAGGTGAATTATTGATTATTTTTATTTTACATCGAGACTAATTTCAGCCTAAATGAACGAAACAATAAAACAAAGAAAAGATGATTCACTGGTGGATCCATCAGAGTTTATCACACAGGACAGACGGGACGAGACGGAGAGGACGTAAAACTTACAAGACCAAAACCATGTAAAAGATGTAACAAGACAATAACTGACCTCCGTCCTCCCCGTCTTTGTCTCTCAGGACGTCCCGACGAAGCTGGTGGCGAAGGCGGTCCCCCTGCCGATGACGGTCAGAGGTCATTGGTTCTTGAGTCCCCGTACAGAGTACACCGTGGCCGTCCAGACCGCCGCCAAGCAGCCGGACGGAGACTACGCCGTCTCTCGGTGGAGCGAGATCATCGAGTTCTGCACCGCAGGTCTACCTCAAAGGAACAGTTCACCCTAAAATCAAAAATACAGGTTTTTCCTCTGACCTGTAGTGTTGTTGATTCATCTGTACTGAGTTTTGTTGTTGTTGTTAATTATGTCGTCTTGGTTAATGTCAGGTTAGTCGAGTGTTACAGGAAACGTAAATCTGCTGTTTTTCTGTGTGTAACATCCACACACACACTCACACGTTCTCGTGTGTGTGTGTGTGTGTGTGTGTGTGTGTGTGTGTGTGCAGATTACTCCACCGTCCATCTGAACCAGCTGCTGCAGAAAGCCGAGGCGATCGCCGGCAGGATGCTGCCGTTCACCGTCTTCTACAGGAACCAGCAGCAGGAATATTTCCAACAGCCCAGGTGTGTGTGTGTGTGTGTGTGTGTGTGTGTGTGTGTGTGTGTGTGTGCGTGCAGCCATCACATGAAGTAAACAGTCATGAACTGATATATTCACAGCTGTATTCATCTGTAGGATAATAACCATCAGAGATCTGATTTAAATGTAATCTGTTACTGCCTGGTGTCAGTTTAAGTGTAAAAGAAATGTGAGTCTCTGTTGTCCCCTGAAGTCATGGAAACACGACTGATGTCCTGCATGTGTCCTGAACAGCTCGTCTTATCGCTCCAGAGACGCTCAGTGCCGCCGCATGCTGCCGGCGGTGAAAGACAACAGCGGCAGTCACGGCTCACCGATCAGCAGCAAACTGGAGGGGCTCTTCTTCAGCTGCAACACTGAATTCAACACAGGAAAACCCCCCCAGGACTCCCCATACGGACCCTACCGCTTCCAGGTACAGCCGCTACCAGACGCAAGACTCAGGGTCTTAACACAAGATCCAACACAACATAACAAGATAACATAACAACATGACACATAACAAGATGCAACAAGATGAAAAAGGTGTAAACAACATAAGACACTGAAACAGACAGAGAGAGTGACTCTAATGTAACAAGGCGAAACCAACAAGACAATAAAGTCATTTCAAGTCATAAACAACATAACAAGACGTAACAAGAGAAAACAGACAGAGGAGACTCTGAAGACTCAGTGCTGGTCAGTAGAAATGTCCTTCAGACTTCACTTTTACTGCAGAAAACAAGTTGAATCAGCACTTCTACTTTTACACAAGTATCTGTACTTGTACTGCAGTAAAGAATTAGTTGACTTTTGGCAGATTTAAGTAATAATCAGTATTATCCAAGGCAGACAGAGTAACACTAACAGTAGCAAGGTTTGTCGTAGGCAACTGGACTTGAGTTCATTAAGACGTTTCGCATCCAAGAAGCTTCTTCAGTTCTGACTGACTGGTTTGAGAGTTCAGGTATTAAACCTTTGTGTGGTCGTTAACACCTGGAGGGGGCATGTGTCTCAAGTGCCCCCCTTCCATTGTGTGGACCTTGGGTTTCACCTGGGGGGGAGGTGTGAATGAGAGTTGTGAAGGTCCCTGCCACCATGTGGCTTGTTGGAGTCACATGATTTCAGGTGGGTATCCAACTGCCTCTGGAGTGATCTTAAAACAGGCAGTTGGATACCCACCTGAAATCATGTGACTCCAACAAGCCACATGGTGGCAGGGACCTTAACAACTCTCATTCACACCTCCCCCCAGGGTGGGCACATGAGCCACATGCCCCCTCCAGGTGTTAACAACCTCACAGTGGTTTAATACCTGAACTCCCAAACCAGTCAGTCAGAACTGAAGAAGCTTCTTGGCTGAGAAACGTCTTCAAGAACTCTATGAAGTCCAGCTGCCTACGATCACCAGGACCTGGATGACTGAGAACCCTCACAGACAGTAACACGAACACTGTGTTTGTTTCTGCACAGATCCCAGCAGACGTCCTCTTCAACCACAACACCAACATCTACTTTGGGGATTTCTACTGCATGTACACGTCCTATCACTATGTCATCCTGGTCCTGGCTCCCGACGGATCCACAGGAGACGTCTTCTGTAAAGGGAGGCTGCCGGCGCTCGACAGGTCCAACAACTGCTTCCTGAGCTGCACCGAGGAGGACGACGGCTCGCTGTCTTTCCGTCACGCTCAGGACGTCATCCTGGAGGTGATCTACACGGAGCCGGTGGACCTGTCGTTAGGGACGGTGTCCCGGATCAGCGGGCACCAGCTCATGAGTCAGTCCACCGTCAACGCCAAGAAAGACCCCAGCTGTAAGATCTGCAACATCAGCGTTGGACGTTAGACGGATCTTTGGACTGGACGACAAGCTGACCTGCTAATAACTGCCGTGGTGGCTAGCTTGTCGCTACTAAGCTACTAACTAAATCCACCAGCCACTCGCTGTGGAGCGACAGGCTAGCTGAGGGTTAGCGATGCCTGATTAGCTCAACTAAACACTAAATCCACTGTTTTAATACCTGCACTCACTTATTATTTCAGCTTCAGTTGATTCTGGTCCCCTGAACCGCCAGGAGTCAAGATAATCAGACTGTACGTGCAGTTTGTTCCCTTCATAAGGTTACATCCTGACTACAACGTTTACGTTTTAAAACATGTCTTGTTTCTTTTACGTCTGATGTCCAGGCTGCTGCAGCATTTTACAACCCCGAAAATGTTACCGGCTCAGATTCGGTTTTAAAACTCCAGTGTTTAAGTCTGGACAGACTTGGAAACTGTGACGCAGACACCCACCTGTGGTTCCTCACCTGGTGTCAGTCACGGTGTGTCCCTCTCTGATTGGCCACACTGCGAGCTGACTGATGCTGTGAGACTGACTGTTGCCTGATCACTTCAGTTTTATGCTCTTTTATTTACTTTTAGTTTAAATGCTCGTTTAAAAGTTTACCCCACAGTTCAGCATTATTCATGGACTTACTGGGTCTCATTCACACAGGTTTGAGTCCCTGACAGCCGCAGTGTGGACAACACGGCTAACAGAGCTAATGGCTACTTGCAAAGTTAGCATGCATGTTGTATTACAGTGACAATGGAAGACTCTGGAAAACCACTAATGCATCTGGACTATCCTGACAAGTCATTTCAGTCATAAATGTGACTACTATATGCTAACTGCTAGCTTTAGTTAGCCTACTGTTAGTGCAGCTACTATATGCTAACTGCTAGCTTTAGTTAGCCTACTGTTAGTGCAGCTACTATATGCTAACTGCTAGCTTTAGTTAGCCTACTGTTAGTGCAGCTACTATATGCTAACTGCTAGCTTTAGTTAGCCTACTGTTAGTGCAGCTACTATATGCTAGGTGCTAGCTTTAGTTAGCCTACTGTTAGTGCAGCTACTATATGCTAACTGCTAGCTTTAGTTAGCCACTGTTAGTGCAGCTACTATATGCTAACTGCTAGCTTTAGTTAGCCTAAGTAGTGCAGCTATTATATGCTAACTGCTAGCTTTAGTTAGCCACTGTTAGTGCAGGTACTATATGCTAGGTGCTGATAGTGTTAAATAAATTATGCAGGGGGATTCTGTCACATTTCTGTCCTGCTGTCTGACTGCTTCCTGTTTACACCGACACGCACATGCTCAGTGCACGTGAACGGTCATGTGATATCTGTCAGTTCTCGTTTCACCCTCTGTCATATTTACAATGTTTCATTATTTAAAACTATCATTTGCACCTTTTCTTCACCTGCTAACAAGCTGCAGATGTTCTGAACTGAAACTGACTTCAGATTAAAACTGACTGAACACGTCTTTATATTTTTGTATCTCATGTTTTGTTGAACGATCAGTTTGTAGATGGAGACAGATTTAAAATCAAAAAGACAGATTTTCCCTCGTACCTGCAGAGTTTTGGAGATATGACCTCCAATATAATGAGACGACATGACAGAAAAAAAAACTTGAAAAATTCAAAACCAGAGTCAGAGTTCAGACTCTCTGCTCTTATTTTAATATTTCTCTATACTGTTGTTATATGTAGTAGTATAATACACATAGTTGACTTATTTTCTTGCAGATATTTGACATGTTAGAAACATGAAGTTTCTCTGCAGATTTTCTTATTTTTTCCAAAATAAAACTCAGTCAAAAGAAAATATTTGTCCAAATGACAAAAAAAATCTTTGATGTCATTTTTGGCAAAAAATGAAGTTACTGCCTTTGTCCTCTGTGGGGCAGTAAAGGCTCAATAATACAGGGTAAGTGATGATGCCACAGGCACAGGTTGATGAGTTGAGTTTATCTTGTTATCAGTTAAGATGAAGAGGAAACAACATTTTATCAGCAGAGGAACAGACTGACGCTCAGCGTGGAGCTTTAATGATGAAGGAGTCACAGTCCAACATTCAAAACTTCAGCTTATTTAAAGCTCAAAGGGGACGAACACAATATCAGGCAGGTGGTCATGATGTTGATCAGCCTGATCGGTGTATATTATATACAGTTTTGACCCACCTAACTACTCACATCATCAAACTTAATTATAAAATAAATCCACAGAAGAAAAAAAAAGGATGTATTTAACATCAAGTGAGTATGACCTGAGGCTCCTCATACTTAATAAAAAGAAGAAAAACATAATAGAAACTGAACTACAGCAGCTTCAGGGTGTATTTCAGCAGCACTGCAACAGCTGGCACCAAAGAAGAAGAAGCAGCAGCAGCAGGAGAGTTTTCTCAGAGAGGCGACTGTGTGATAAAAGCCTGACTGAAGAACGTCTGTGGTCCACAGCTGAACTATACGACTAAATGAACCAGAACAGAACTCCAACTCTTCAATACGTTTATAAAAACTTCACGTTTCACATCTTTATTATGTCCAATAACAAAAAACAAAAATATATATTATATAAAAAAATGGTCCCAACACATTTAACAGTCAAAGAATCCGTATTAAAAATAAACCCTCCTGTAGAAAACATGGAGTTCTGACAGATTTTTTAAATGAGTGCAAAAATATTCTCAATATTCTCAACTCAGAACAATTTGTCAGCAAACATTCACATCATTATTGTTCAGTGCTGCAGCTGAGAGAGGAGCCGGTTCTGTTAAAAACATGAAGACGGGTCAGTTCTGATGGTTCCTCCGGTTCATCCTGGTCGTGAAAAGATCTTCTACTAAAAACATTTAAATGAAGTGATGGAGGATAAAATCCTTCTGTGTGGAAACATGACTGGACAGTTCAGAGTTAAAAGAAAAACATCTTGAACATGACTTTGGTCTTTTTGTTACCGTCGCTCTGTCGTGGCTGAGAAAGGAAACATTTTATTCTAAAAAGATCAAAACTCTGAATCAACCAAAGAATTTTAAAATGTATTTTAGATCATTTCATCTCTTCACCACCAGTTCAGACGGGAGGAACAATTACAGCATCAAGACAAGTGACCACCAGATCAAGACTGAAGGGACAGTTCAGACGATCTGCAGTCTGGTTCTACGAGGTTCTCCTCCACAGTCAGTGTTTTACCTGCAGCAGATGGAGGTCGACACGTCTCCAGCGGGGAGAAGCAGCAGGAGTTCAGGTGTAGGAAGCTGAACTGATGTCCTGCTGTGGACAGAGTCAACAGCAACACAACAAAAATCAACACAGTTTAAATGAAACAACATATTCAGAATATTTTCACCACTTTACCTTGTTTTAAAAAGGTTCGTTCAGATTCACTAACAGACGAGGCAGCAGCAGGTCAGCAGCTCCTGTGTTCTGACGTCCTGCTGATATTTGATATTTCACTTTAATAACCGTGTTCTCCTGGAAGAAAAGCCTCAACATTTGGCCGAGTGCATCACTGACTGTTCTTTGGGGAGAGTCATCTCTGTCTTTGTGTGAAGTGACAGACGCGGCTTGTCAACACTCAGCAGCACAGGACACGCCCACTGAGCCGGAGAACGCCTGAGACGCCTACAGACGCCTGAGACGCCTGAGACGCCTACAGACGCCTGAGACGCCTACAGACGCCTGAGACGCCTACAGACGCCTGAGACGCCTGAGACGCCTACAGACGCCTGAGACGCCTGAGACGCCTACAGACGCCTGAGACGCCTACAGACACCTGAGACGCCTGAGACGCCTACAGACGCCTGAGACGCCTACAGACACCTGAGACGCCTGAGACGCCTACAGACACCTGAGACGCCTGAGACGCCTACAGATGCCTGAGACGCCTACAGACGCCTACAGACACCTGAGACGCCTACAGACGCCTGAGACGCCTACAGACGCCTACAGACGCCTGAGACGCCTACAGACACCTGAGACGCCTGAGACGCCTACAGACGCCTGAGACGCCTACAGACGCCTGAGACGCCTACAGACACCTGAGACGCCTGAGGCGCCTACAGACGCCTGTAGAACAAGACTGTTCTCACATCGAGCATAATAACGGTGAGTTAAGGATTTATGGGCTGATGGTTGGAAAATGAAAGTGGTGAAAATATTCTTCAGTGTACATTTAAACTGATGTAGATTTTTTAGGGGTGTAAAACAAAGTAGACCGGAGCTCCTGCTGCTTCTCCAAAAGGTAAAACACAACCACAAACTGTCCCTTTAATATTTTCTGTTCAGAACTGTATCATCAAACTGAAAAACGGGGTAAAACATGAAGGACCTTTAACGCAGCAAACTCAAAACAACACTGATATAAAAATATTAACTATTGACAGAAAAATCATACATGACATGAGAGCAGCTGGCGTCTTGTTTCCACAGGAAAACGACACTTCTGCTGCAGCAGCAGCTGCACGTGTTGAAAACAGAGGAAGAGAAACAAAAGGGTCCAAACTGCCCCGAGTTTCAGTCGTACGTCTCCACTGGTCAGAGACTTAAAGTAGTTTAGTTTGTCAGGCACAGTTGGCAGCAGTCAGCTGGAGGAAACGCGCTGATGTGCGACATGTTGCTCCAAACAGTCTGAGCATCAAACAATCTGACATCATCACTGCGGCGTCCTCAGGTGTCCCCGGGCGTCCCGTGCACTCTGAAGCGGTACATGCAGGTGTACTCCGTGTGGCCCCAGTTGGACAAAACCTGGACCTCGATGATCTGGAAGGTTCGGTCGTTCTCCTCCTGTCCAGGACACAAACAAACTGAGCCGTCAGCTGATCTACTGTGATACAAATAATCAATATGTAAAAATGTATTCTGATACAGTTATTAATTACCTGTAAAAAATGTAATCAGTAACTTAATCCAAGTATCCCAATATTAAAGTAATGTAACTTGATTAGTTTCAGGTTGTCTCAGTACCTGATATGATGAAACTGTTCAGCCTAACATAGTATTTTATGTTCGTTAATCATTTCCTTCATGTTTACATCAATAAACGTAATTCTGCACATTTAAATGTACTTTGATGAGAAACATTGTTCACACTTAACATTCAAACTTCAAGTAAACTTTCATAAACTTATTCACACATTCACCATCACCACCACCACCTATCATCATAAAATATATTTCAGTAGTTTTAGTATTGACAGGTTAGCTAGCTAACTGGATTTCTGTGTACCAAACGTTAGCGGTCGGTCTGTTTAGCTAACGTTAGCGGTCGGTCTGTTTAGCTAACGTTAGCGGTCGGTCTGTTTAGCTAACGTTAGCAGTTGATCTTACCTGTAAATGTTTCTTTAAATTAAAGATGTTGAGACCAGATAAATGTTTAATTTAAGCATCTTTTAAAACATACTGAACTGGTAACTGTCACACAGACCTTTCTGACAGAAGAATCTGTTATATATAAATATCACTCTACCAGACTCCTTCAGTGAAATCAGTCATTTTACTTCCTAGAGGACAAGAGTTGTCAGCTGTGTGACGTCAGAGAATCCAAACTAACACTTTAATAACAGGCAGCAGCAGACCAACAACTTGTGTTCTGTGAGGTGAAAATACTGATTTGGTTGGTTTGTAGAGAGTGATATCTGTCTTATGTAGCTGTAGTTTCTGTCTGCCAGCAAGATAAAGTGTCCACAGCAGGACATCACTTAAAACGATGCTACTGTTTGACAGTAAAGGGGTGAAAATATTCTAAATACAG
>JAJHUR010076288.1:34769-71919 GCA_027495735.1 Lutjanus campechanus | reverse complement strand
AAGTTGTAAGTAAAGTAAGAAATCTGACTTTGTCCACTGCACGTCCTCCAATGACCTCTTAAACCACGAAGAACTTCAAAGGGTCAATGCATTATTTCAAAATAAGTGTGTTTTGTGTAGCAGAGACATAATTTTGGGTGACTGATATTTATTTGATACTAATTTTAAAAAAGCTATTTATTCACAATTCCAATGTTCTATTTAATATATACAATGTTAATGTAAATGTGAATGAGATTTAATTCATTTATAAAATATTTTGAAACATGGCTCCACTTCCACATGTGATCAAAGTGACAAGGCATTTCCTTAAATGCGGCATTTTAAATAAATTTCTAAGATTAAATATTGAACATTTGATTAATAAAGTTTGATCATGTATAATTAATGTGATTATTAGGTCAAAGCACGTTTTTGTAGAATGACCCACCTGCTTCCCTCACATTTGCATTTCATATTTAAACCTTTAGTTTAATGAACAACTCACACTGACTTTCACAAGTAGAATAAGCTTCATTTTCCTCGATGCACTGAATAATAAGGAGTACAAAGGTCTCAGTCTCGGCAGACTACAGTGAATAAACTCACTGTCCCTCATCTGTGGGTCTTTTATCAACAGTGACTGAGCAAAGGCAAACAGAATTATTATTACATTGACATGAAGACGCTCCGGGGCCTGCGAGGCTCGCTGTCCTGCGCTTCAGTGTGGTTCGAGCCTCGTCTGTCAGTCAAATGTCAAGTCACATGATGTGAAAACAACTAAACACCAACTGATCTCATTTTGACCAAATTTGAAAAGGTCCGATGGCGGACACGGAACACAAAGTTAAACTATCAGACCTAAACCTTTTAATGACTCAGGAATCACCCAGATTAATTTTAATTAGGGGCTTGTGAAAGGCTCCTAATTAGGTTTACTCCTACTCTGCAAATCTGGATGGAAACCGGCTACAAATCGAACCTCTTCCTTACAAATTACAATTGTTTGGCTTATTGGAGGCATTAAAAGTATAACGGTCAAGAGCTCCTCTGACTCAGACTGCAGAGTCTCAGACACTAGTTGTCTCATGTAAACACATTTTGATCCTTAATTCTGTAGCAATGTTCTTCCATTTAGGAAAAAATGAAAAGCCACTACACATATTCAAGGATTGATTTCTTAATATCCGGACCATAACTGTTTAACATCAGCAGTTGTATGTTCATTAATGCTACAGATTACTCAGGAGGCTGTGGCTCAGTCCGTAAGGACTTGGCTTGGAAGGTGAGCTGGCTATCGGTCCAAACTCTGTACCGTGGTCTGTGCTGGACTTGAACCAGCTACCCTCTGGTGTCTTTACGGAGTAACTAGGGCTACTGTTGATTAATCTGTTGATTATTTCCTCAGTTAATCAATTGGGTGTCAGAAAAAGATGAAAAATGTCTGTGTTTTGTCCAGGATAACGTCCTCAACTGTCTTGTTTTTCCCCACAACCCCGACATGTTCACTTTACTGTCAAAGAGGAGTAAAGAAACCAGAAAATATTCACATTTTTTTCCTCATGATTGATTCATTGTTATTCTGTAGATTATTTTTTCAGTTGTACATTTTATTTACCACTTTTATATGCAGTCAAGTCCAGGGTATTGGAAGGACAGTTTAAAAAAGTTAAATTTAATTCCTGACGGATGTTAAATTAAATGTTCACATTGTGCTGTGCTGCAGTTTTCAGGGGCTCCATTCATTTGGCCTAACTATTCTATTTTAGGCCTGTTTCTTACTTTGTTATGGTGCCAGCTTGATGAGCAGGAACAGCTTAAATTTACATCAAAACGTACTGATTGACTGACGCTGCTGAAAGACTGACTGACATGTGATGTGCACTGTTGTTGGAAATATCTGCCAGGATACACAGTCTCTAGAAGTGTATGATTCAACTTTTGTTTAGTGTTGCAGTGCAACCAAAAATCACAATATATCATAATATCGAATCACAATCCTTGTAGATTGCAAGACTTAGGAGTCACAAAACATCCATAGTACCATGATGTAATCAAATCAGGAGGTAAGTGCATCGTCACCGCTCACAGTTTTCATTTGGGGCCTTTTCATGCATGATAACATATAGAAAACAATTCTGAAACTACACTAATTCTATTTTTTTTTTTAACTTAACTTCAATGATACCTTGCCTCACTGTAACCCGTCTGCTTCCAGCTGGCTCCCTGAGGCTGGTGCACAATGAATTCATGACAGAAAAAAAAAAGAGACAGTCATTCTCTCTCAATGAAAAACATAGTCTCCTTGAAGCTTATGACTCCCAAAAATGAGCCAGCGAGGTGCAGCAGTGAAACTCGGCGTTCGTCAGACCGCCTCGTGTAGTCGACTCAAACGGTCTGCTTGTGATGGAGACAGAAAAGTCACGTAATCCCCCCCTTGAGCGAGCCCTCGGTGAGGGAAAAAATACCAAAGAGGTCTGTTTAATTACTTTATATTCATGTGATAAATGTACAAATGTAATTTAAATGGTAATCTGCATGAGAAATAAAAATAAAACAATTTGCTTAAAGTAATCATCCGCTTACTGTCAATTTTACCCAGACTTTGGCAAGATTTAATAACTATAAGAGGCTCCTACTGTATTTCATTTTAAAGCCTTTATCGACTGACACACTAGCTGGGGACAGATGTAACAATGAGAGGTAATTTGCTGTTTTTCCACACTGTCCAGTTTAAGAAAGAAGTTTATTGAAGGATAAACAAAAACTACAAATTTTTGAACAATTTAAAATGTCAAAAACACTTTATACATCTGTGTGGACTGTATTCCTGAACGTGTATGTGTCACATAAGGGTTCAATCACTGTCACAGTTGTGGCAGATGTAGACGGCTGCTCCCGGGCTGCAGGCTTTGGGGGCCCAGAACTGATAACGTACAGCCACTACACAGCTAACTGGTTTAGCATGTGGGCTTTATTTATTTATTATTTATTGATTTTTGGAGCCTTTGAATACTTTCATCATGTTTGTCTTTGCTTGTGATGTTTGTAAATGTGTCAAGATGGAAACCGTGTCTAATAAAGTTACCTTAACCTGACCCTGAAGGTAGCACTGAAGGTAGCATTAATCTAGAGCTGCAACGGTTAATCGATGAATTGATTATTAAATAATGAATTATTAAATTAATGGCCAACTGCTTTGAGAATCAATTAATCGGTCTGAGTAATTTTTTTAAAGAAGAAAATGACCAAATTCTCCGATTTCAGCTTTGTAAATGTGAATATTTTCAGGTTAACCTGAGTATCTTTGAATTGAGGACAAAACAAGATATTTGAGGACGTCATGAGAAACACTGATCGATATTTTCCATCATTTTATAGACCAAAAAAACTAACTGATACATACTGTATAATCGTTACAGAAACGACTTGAAAAATATTTTTCAACTGACAAGATTGTGACAGAATCAATTAATCGCGAAAATAATCAAAAGATTAATAGACAATGAAAATAATCGTTAGTTGCGATCAAAAGCATCGACTTGAACTGAAAAACTGCAACACTGGACCAAAAATAATGTCGATTAAAAATTGTACTTTTTCACCTGAAAATCAATTTTTGATATTGATGACATCACCCCGGCTGTTTTTCGATTGGTAAAACTACCTGGGTTACAACTAACCCAGTGTTACAACACTCCCCGGTCTCCCCTACCGAATGAACTCAAGCTAGTTTTTTTTTGTCACACTGGCCAAACATTTAAAGCTACTATACAAACTTTCATATTTTATTGATTTTGGAGATCCTTGAGGACAGAAGCGGTACTGTTTCCACAAAATATAATGTAAAAATATAATTATCTCAATAAAATTCTCCTCATGCTTCTTTTCAACAGGCTAACTTCTAACTCACTGTAACTTTGGCACTCCTAACATGATTTGACGGAGAATCCGACCCGGTGGCATAACCAATAATATCGAAATAACCAAACTTCTCACGGATGGTCTTATTTCCTTATGTAGGAGGAGGCATCAGAATTATATTGAGATGGTTTCATTACCAGTTAAAACGTCTTTGTAGTAGCTTTAAGTATTATCATTATGACCAAAATATACGTTTAATTGTGCATCCGGACAAAAATATACCTTATTGTACATGTGCACATGTTTTTGTTTCTTGGAAGATGATTCCCGACATTGGAAATAACATTTGCGTATTAGTGAAAAAAACCTTAAATCTGGGGTACATTTAACTTAAATCAATGGACAGAGCTTTAAATGCTGCTCCCTGACGGATCCGTGCAGCCTTACCTGTCTGTCAGGTGCTCTGCTGTCCGGCGGGTACTAAGCCTGCGGGCTCTGGGGACTCCAGACCCGCCCACCGGGTCTCCTCCGGTGGCCCCGACCTGCTCACCTGTCGGGCGGACTCGGCTGGAAACCAGTCAGCGGTGCTGGGAGCACTGGACGGGCGGAGACGTAACAGCAACGTATCCGGCAGCGGAGGGGAGGAAAACTCCATGTTCACACCCAGAACATCCCGACAAAAGTGATGTCCGCCGGTCACTGAATGTCACTGTGATGAACACCGAGGATCCGCTAACAGCTGCAAAGAACGGAAACACTCAGCTGGAAAACTGCAAAAGCTCCTGTCGTGTCCTGTCGCCTTTTTTAAATAATAAAAAAAAAAATCAGGTCTGTTGTTCTTAAAAGGACGTTTCGCTCCGTGTGCGCTCGCTGCTCCTCATCCACCACACTGGACTCTCTCCTTCTCTGTCCTCTCCCTCCAACATCCACTCAGTTTCCCTCCCTCCCTCCCTCCCTCCACCCCCACTCCACCTCTCTTTATCTGTCTTTTGGTCTGAAAGTGTCACCCTCACACTTCCAGCTCCTCTGCTTCTCCCCCTACATTCAGATCTGCTTCAAACCTTGACGGTTTTTTGATAAACTGCGTGTGTGCAGGGCCGGCCCAAGATTTTATGGGGCCCTAATCAGAATTTGTCTTAATGCCACCAATACTATTGACTGTTGTTAATGTTTGATCATTCACAAACTTATTGCAAATCTAACACACACATTATCAATTTTTTAAATAGATGTTTTGTTTACATCACACTAAGCCTGGCATTAGTTTTACCCTTCCACTTCCAGTCATGTTTAAATAATATGAAATTCTCTACAAGAGGTAATAAATTGATGTTTTGTTTATTTGTTTGTTGTTTTTTTTGCAAAATAAGTGCAAATATCAATATCCAAGGATTCACAAATATGTAAATAGTCCCCACCCTCACACCACCCAATCCTCACGCTTAAGGCCCCCCACCTACAATCAGCGGTAAAAATGTTTTGCACTGGCTGTCCCATTGTTTTCCTATGGAGAGGGCGGAGGTGCCTGACTAAGCAGTACTGCTGCCTTCGATGTGGTGAACCGCTCAGATCTGTCGCTGACCGCTCCACTCAGAGTTTAAATTATTTGAACTTTGGGAGAGACTGATGATAAACTTTCGAGGAGAACCCCAGACCCGCGAAAGCTCTCACAAGAGTGGTCATTTTAACGCAAATCAAGGGTTCCCTTCCACACATGACCGGAGCAAAGTGATTCAGGGTTCCCTGTTCTCTATAATGCAACATTAAAAACAGTCCACGATCTTGCTAGCAAACATAATACATGGTGAAATGTGAGCAGTCGGGTCAGGCGATGAAATTTGTGAATCATATAGTTTATTAACTTAACCAGCTAAATCCAGCTGTTCGTATACCAGGCTCACAGGACATAGTGGTTGTAGCACAGTGTTTTGCCTCTTTGCACCCCACTAGAGTCCGGGACAAATTTCTTATCATGTGAAGACCCCTTTACCTCTAAGTAGCTGCACCTGGCTTCTCCTGTTCTGCTATCTAAGCTACATCTCCTGTGGAGCACAGGACACATGCAACACCGTAATTTGACTTTAACAAACTAGGAGGAGTCCTCCAATGTAAGTTTATTAAAACTGTCAGTTGTCTTTCAATATAAAGTTCAGCCTGCTATCCTGAAAACAAAAACCAAATGCTCTGAAAATACACACTCTGGAACTGGAGTTCAGTGACCACCTGTCTCACTACCTGCCAGACTCCATGAACATTGTGATCAGTTTAACAACTATAAACATCTACACCTTCTAAAAGATTATTAATGATTTCTTTTAACTTATAAACAAACACTCACTCATTCAGAGAATATTCAGCATTAATCTGCACTCTAATAAAAACAGTTATTCCAGCCCAGGAATAGAAATTTCAAAGCGGTACACTGCATCTGTAGCGTTGTCATTTTATATTTTATTACAGTAAATATGTTACAGATTTGACACCACTGTTGGAGTTTATAAATCACATGCTTACGGTTACAATCTCATTGCTTTGCATCTTTCTTCTCACATTTTCGTCATCGATTTCGTTTCTTCAGGATCAGTAAATTGTCACTTTTTCCCATTTCTGCTCACACTGGGCTTCTTGAATTCTTTTTCTCCCCATCACATATATCCAGCACTGTCATGGAGTGGGAGAGTCCTTTCTATACCATAAATAATTGCTTTCTTATAATTTGCACTTTAATATTCAAAATTATAGACCTTCACAGTGTGCATGAACGTGACACCGGGGATTTATTAAACCAGTAGAATTAGCTGGACAGCCTGGTAACATAATACTTGTATAATTACCATTAACAATAATATATCACAGAAAAAAAGTCATGTTCACTTGGGGGCCCTCTGGTGGCCGCGGGGGCACTAAGCAGGTGTTTAGTTCACTTGCCTCAGACCAGCTCAGTGTGTGTGTCAGTATCTGCAACTGTAGGGGCAGTGTTTGAAATATCCTGCATGATTTGAACATTTTTGTTGATTTCAGCATAGTTTTACTTAATATTAGCCTGTACATCATCATTATCACTGTAATTATATCGCTACTGGCTTTGACAGCTATCATCTGTCCATTCTGTGGGAACATCCTCCTCTGTTGTTCTTTTTGAGATTCCTCCAGTTTCTTTTTATTATCAGAATCAAGGATCTCAGGATAGAGGGTGTCTATATAATACAGTTTATTTCTCCTCTTTAGCCTGGAGGACACAACATCCATGATTTCTGAAAACAGTTTTAAATATGGGCTTGTCAGACCATAGAACGCTTTTTAATTCTCCATCAGTCCATCTCAGATGAGCCCAGAGAAGTCAGAGGTGTTGCTGGATGTTGTTGATAAATGTCTTTCTCTTTACATGGCAGAGTCTTAACTTGCATTTGTAGATGCAGCGACATACTGACTTTGGTTCTCCAAAGTGTTCTTGAGCCCACCCAGATGTAGAGGATGCAAACTCAGCTGGCCATGAACCCAGAACCTTCTTGGTGTGATGGGACAGTGCTAACCACAGCATCACTTTGCCACCCACTATATAATGTTCGCTTAAAGGATAAATCTGCAATATATTTACTGTAATTAATCATAAAATGACCACGATGTGTCATCAGAGATCAAGGAAACATGTTAACAAAGCTGCTGCTGCAGAGTCCCCCTTCTAAATTTCTATTCCAGGCTGGAACATCTGTTTTTGTTTCACGTTAATTAGAGTTCAAATTAATGCCAAATGTTTGCCAAATAGGTAAGTGTCTGTTTATGAGTTGCAAGAAATCATTAATAACCTTGAAAAAGGTGTGTATGTTTAAAGCAGTTAAATTGAACAATATGTGTATGGAGTCTGGCAGGAGGAGAGACAAGTTGTCACTGAACTCCAGCATGTGTATTTTCAGAGCAGTGGGCTTTTTGTTTTTCAGGGTAACGATCTTAATTTTACATTGACAGACAGTTGACAGTTATAAAAAACAGCCGATGAACTCACAGTGGAGGACTCGTCCTCACTTGTTATAGTCAATTTTTGATGCTGCACTCGTCTTGCATTCCTGCAGTGTCCCCTGCAGTCTGCCTGAGCTTCCTCGAGTCTGTGGGAGGAGCAGGCAGGAGGAAACAACTTGTTTCAACCATAGATTGTTCATCAAATATGATGTCAACCAATGCTATACACCGTCCATGACTCCTGCTCACTATTTGGACTGCAATTGCTACATATTGCTCCTTTTAAAATGCACAAACAGGTTAAAAAAAATGTTAAAATGATCAAATCCAGGCACAAATGTTTATCCTATCTCCCAGTGTGTTATATGCCACTGTGTGCATTGCTGTGTTCTCCTGTGCCCAGGTTCTGCCTTGCAGTTGCAGTCAGTCTGCAATCAGGACCTGGTGGTTAAAAGCCGGGAGTCTGCTCATTGTCTTTTGCGTGTCGCATGCTTTGCTAGCTTCCCCAGCTAGCGAAGTCACTCATCATCTTTTGTGTATTCTGTGTCTTGCTAGGTTCCCTGATTAGCAAGAACAGTCGTTGGCGCGTCATGTGCCTTGTAAGCCTCCCTGGCTTGCAAAGACACTCGTTGTCTTTTGTGTGTTACATTGTTTTATTTAACCTTTTTTTTAATTATTGTTACACCCCTCATCTCCTATCCCAAACTGGAGGGTCGTAACCCTGTGATTTACTCAACATAAAAACTACTCATTGTTATAAATGCCAGTATAATCATAGACATGTACAGCTATTAAAATGTAATAGATAAACTGATTTAACAGACAATTGAGAAAGATCACCAGCCTCCACTCATGGTGCAGGATTCCCCCCCTTTCTTAATTCAATTCGGCACTTTCCTTCAGTCTCTCTGTGGTGTTGCTGGTCCGTTCCCAGCTGTGTGTCTTTAAGAGAGAAATAAAATCAGGAGGGAGACAGAGAAATATTGAGATCATTTTAAGCAACTAGGCTGAAGCTGCAGGACCAATGTCACAGGGATCTGACTTTGTTCCCTTTTTAAAAGAAAAAAAGTCAACGTCAAGCTGCGATGTGGCCGGGAAACTCACCCCATAATACCAGTGACACTGCTGATGCACGCAAACATTTGAATATGTGAATGTGTTAGCGTTTCTGTATGGCTCGTAAGTCTTTGTGTATCATCTTGTGCAGTGAGTCCAGTGTGTGTGTGTGTGTGTTTGTGACAGCCTCACGGTGAAGGATGTCCGACTCAGCATCTTCCCACCAACGGAGCCGCTGTTCACATCCAATAATAACACCTTGCTCCTGAAAATTAAAGCCTGTAGCCGTACATACACTTTTCTCACACGCACACGCACAAATATTGCAGAGGTGCAACACAGTTTAACCTCATTTGAGGACACTGAAGGCAGCCTGACTGTTAATACTGCAGGGACTCACTGGGGACCAGCAAACATGCACAAACACACGCAGGCACGAGTACACACACTCACAAATGACACAGGCTGCAGTGTTGAGGCTATTCTGTCGCGTACGAGCCACAATGCAGATCAGATCTCATACAGTAAACAATTAATGTGGTTTTATAACCACCTGAAGGTCAAACTGTCTTAGATCTGAAGCAGCGTGCACACCTTAAAGTCTGGTTGTGTCCCTTAATGAGGGAAGCTCACTGAAAAGTTGCCTGTGTTATTTATTAGTTATGACACTTTTATCTGCTAGATTTTGACCCTTGACCCCTAGTATGTCAGAGAGGGGTTTTGGGTTGGTTATGATGCTGTTGGAAGCTAGCTGTAGCCGGTTACACTAAAAACATCACATATTTCAAAAGATGAGACCAAGACATTGCTTTGGAAGACACGAGTAAGTGTCAAGTTTTTGTTCTCAAGTCCCCAGTCTTAAAATTTGACTTTGGAGTCTTTTTTCCATCGCCACTATTCACTGGTCAAAACCGAAGTCACATTTTTCAAAACTCTTCACACAATCAGTGAATGTGAACCGAACTGTGAAACATTTTCCATTGCTTTGATACATTATGCATTCGATGGCCACATTTTCCAAAACCCATGACCCATTTTCTCATGCGTACTCCACCCTCTGCAAAACCTTATACATCAGCAGCACATTTGTCAACTGCTAACTGTTTTCAAAACTATAAAAAACACATTCAAAACAAAATGATGGCAATTTTTGGGCATTTTCAAATTAAAATGTATAGAAAATCTTTTTTTTTTTTTTACAAGAAAATGAAATTTTAATCATTCCAAACACAGCTTATGGCAGTGATTCCCAAACTTTTTGCAGTATGCCTCCCTTTTCGGAAGCCAACAAAAGTTCAAGCCCCCCACCACAAAATTTTCAATCAATTGTTAACAATAATTGGGGATGGAACTGATAATTAAAAGTTAAATTTTAGCAAAATAAAGGTCAGCTGGATAGAAACAGCAGACTCATTTGTTTATTCCCCCTACATAGATCATATTCATTCAGCTTTGTTTCACTCTTTTCTTTCTCCCCTGGTCTTTCGTGCCCCTCTTGCAGTAGCTCTGTCTCCTCCCCCCGCGATACATTGTACGAGTAATTATACTACACTTGTTATGCGAGAAATCATTCAAATTTTAAAGATAAAAATGTGATGTGGTGCTGGTCAGTGCTTCCTTTTGTTTGTGTTTTTTAGGTCAATGTGTTCTGCGTGACAGCGTACGCTTTCTGACTTTCCACTGTTTCGGTCGAACGAGGTTATTTTGAGACGTGCATGAAATGTTTTGGTGGTTTGAGTGAGTTTTGGAGGTGAGATTCATTGTTTGGCCAAGATGCATATTGGTAATATAATGCAGACTGTATGAAGAGTTTTGAAAAAGTGACTTTGGTATTGACCAATGCTTGTTAAGCAGCTGAAAAAACATAATGCGTCCTCACCAAATGTAATGTCATTTTAATGCCCATGCCTTATGAAGATGGAAGTTGTTGCATCTCCGTCTGTAATTTTCAACTGACACTTTTTGCACACTGCGGTTCATCTTTGTTTTTTTTCCTCTGTTGGAGCTCAGTAATGTAAAGGTCAGCTTCACTGTGACATATCACGATACAGTCAGATTCAGTCTCTGCATTTAACCCATCCTCGTATGAGGAGCAGTGGGCAGCTGCTGCAGTGCCCGTGAACCAGCTCCAGTTCTCTTCCAGCACCTTGATCAGGTGCACATACACGTTTTTGATGGGGAGACCAGAGCACCAGGTGGAAACACACGCAGGCCACCACGCAAACTCCACACAGGAAGTGTGGTCAAAGCCATAACCTTTAGCTGTGAGACAAAACTGCTAACCACTGCGCCACTGTTATGCATGATCTAAATTATTTATGGTTCTCTCCTGCAACTTGATTGGATTGCTGTTGAATTGGTTAAACCGAGTGGATCGGGGGAATTAAGTGTCAGCTTGCTGAGAATAAAATTAACATGAGTTAATTCAGAAAATGAAGGGAAATGAATTGATTTGTGGATTCACATGAAACCAAGTGCTTAAACGCTCACAAAGTGACTGTAGCTCACTAAAAACGTTGTATTTCAGCGCGTCAACAGATTATTTCAGCACCCTGTGTCTACCAGAGAGGAAAGAGGTTAGTGTCCCTGAACAGCCAGAGGTGAAATACTTTAATATGAACAAGTATATGATCGCATCACCAGGTAAAATCATCATTTAATCTAACAGAGATCAAAACCAGGCCTTTTATAGCCGAGTTATCTTACATTTTCACAGTTTGTCTGGTCAAATTAACAACTGTAATCTAGGCAGAATGTTACCGAGTATTCCTCTGTTCATTCTGCTGATGCCTCACGTCTGTATCCACTTTTATCTTCTGAAAGACTCGTTTTTTTTTTCATTTCAGCAGCTTATAAAAAACTTTGCTCTGGGTTCTTGATCTTGTTGGTAGTGCATCCCAGCACATAGCAGATTTTAGACATTTTTTCTGGTGTTTGCTAGCAGACAGAAAGTGACAAGAGGCACCATCATGCAAAACAAGTCAAAGGAGATGTAACTTAAACAAAGAAAGTTGAATCAGTACTTCTATTTTTTACCAGAGTCTTTATTTACAGAAGTATCTGTACTTCTACATGAGTATAAAATATGTGTATATTTGCCATCTCTGCTGATATTAAATCACTCAGCCAAGGCATAAGGAAAGGGACATGACAAAATGAAGATATTCTGTTTGAGCAGAGGGGGCAACAGAGATGACTGGACTTCTATGGTGGGTCTGTGAGGGGGTGGGGGTGGAGGGGTCATGTGGGACCCTCTGATTTAAGAGTCTCTCTAAACTCGAGACCACCTGCCATCCATTCTACATCACCAAGAAACGTAATGAATAATATAATTATCAGGGCCATTTAAACATTTATCAGAAGGAAAAATATTCTAGTAGAGTTTTAAGGCCTTTCATCAATAAATAAACTAATTAGCGGGGGCGGCAGAGAGTGGACTGATGTGATTTCCTTATGAGTCATTAGAGGCTCACTCATTTGTGATGCCATTGTGCCCTCTAGTGTCACACAGTGAGAAGGAGGCCTGTTTTCCCAGAAGTCTCTCTCTCCACTCTGCTCTCATTGGTCAGATCCAGCAGAGAAGAATATGGAGATTAGATTTAATTAAAACCGCCTCCAGCCCCGCCACCCGCTGAACTTCTGATCTACATTCAGCAAACTGTGACAGTTTTTAATATCCAAATTACGCAGCCCGCCGATCAATGCAGATGATAACTGCTGACTCGGACAAAGTCAATATCCTCTCCTCTGATAGCAATCAACAACAAATGCACCATTATGACTGAGGGCAGAGGGAATTTAAAAACCACAACAATGAGGTAAAAAAAAAGGGAGTGAGCAGCATGAGTCAGGACAAAATCAGGAGGAAATCCAGAGGAGTTCGGTGAGACGGTGGCTGCAGCAGCGCAGCCCGGCCGGGGCAGACATGACTTATATGGCACTAAATCAGTCTCACATCCAGCTGACTCTCCAGCTTCCTGTCCATCATCAGCGCACACACACAAGCGGTTAATGCTGTGTGCGTCTGCATGTGTTGTTGGGGAGAAAAGGGCAGTGCCCCTACTAGATGAGAGGCTGGAGGCAGGATGGGTTATTGTTAAAGGGCCCAGGGGCTCCGTATGTAAAGGGCCCCATCATCTACATAGGAGCAGGACACGCAGACTTTGTGGTTGCTTTGTGTCTTTTTTGGAGTCGCTTCACATGTCTTTGCAGTTGCTTTTGCACCCTTTGTGGTAGTTTAATGTCTTTTTGTAGTTGTTATGCATCTTCATCATCTTTCTATAGTTTTGTGTCTTTGTGGTGGTTTTGTGGCAAATTCCCCCTTTTGTAATTGTTTGTTTGTAATCATTTTGCTACTCCTCATTGTCATTATGTGTCTCTTTGTAGTTGTTGTGCATCTTTTTGTGGTTATTTAGTGTCTCTTTGAAGTTGTTATGCATCTTTCTGTTGTTTTGCGTCTCTTTGTGGCCATATTGTGTCTTTCCATAGTTGTTTTGCACCTTTTTGTGGTCATTTACTGTCTCTGTATTTGTTGTGCATCTTTCTATAGTTTATTTCAGTTCGTGGTGGTTTTGCATCTCTATAGATTTTTTCTGTCTGTCTGTGGTCATTTTGTGCCTCTCTTTGGTCATTTTGTATCTCTGTAGTTTGGCATCTCTTTGTAGTTGTTTTGCATCTTGTTGTGGTCACTTAGTTTCTCTTTGTATCTTTCTATAGTTTTATGTCAGTTTGTGGTGGTTTTGCGGCAGTTTATCAATGTTTTATGTGTTTTTTTTTAAAAGGTTTTTTGTTTCTATTTATAGCTGTTTTGGTCTCTTTTGTGGTTGTTTCCCCCTTTTTGTAGTAATTTTGTGTCTCTTTGTGTTTGTTTTGTGTTCATTTTGCTATTCCTTCTGGCCATTACGTGTCTCTTTAGTCACTGTACATCTTTTTGTACTTTTATGCCTCTTTGTGGTGGTTTTGTGGCTCTATAGATTTGTTACGTCAATTTTGCGTCTCTGTAGTTTGGCATCTCTTTGTAGTTGTTTTCCTCCTTGCTCTGGTCTTTTAGATTCTCTTTGTAGGTGTGATAAATCTCTCTGCAGTTTTGTGTCTCTGTGGTGGTTTTTGGCTCTTAATAGATGTTTTTGCTTTGTGGTCATTTTGTGTGTCTGTAGTTTTGGTCTCTTTGTGGGGTCTTATTGTATTTCTCTGTAGTTCTTTTGGTTATTTTGGCTCTTTTTGTAGTCATTCTACATCTCTTTGTCATACAGGTGAAGCCCACAGGGGCCCCCGTCTGTACCTGGTAGACCTGTTAAGGAATCAATCCACAGCTGGATGGTTTCTTTTACTCTGCTGTATTTTTTCATACAGTTTAAAAAGTTACTCTTATTTATGGTGTATGACAAGCAGAGCTGATTGTGTGGATTTAATTTAATCAATGGACTGTTCAATGACGTTCAATTGGCTTATTGTTTCAATGTATGTACAGAGTAGTCCCTGGAAAGCAATACAGACACTGAGTGAATTATCCTGGTGAAATTAAGTAACTGAATTGAATTAAAATCGAACGGGAAGACTTTACTTGAAGAGAGGTATCAGTGTTTGCTTTTAAGACACTTCCTGTTATCTGGTATAAAGTCGGATTGGAGCTATTACAAAAATATGAGAATCACAGTTGTAATAACCACAGGAAGATGTTGACATAAACAGTATTTACAAGTTACAGACTAGCAAATGGCGTAACTTTAAATGGGACATGAGGATAACATCAACATCTTCTTAAAAAGACAAATAAAGGGGAGCAGTTCCTTTTCAAACCGTACAACTTTATTTATGAAATCCTGCAACAGATCAGCCAAACAGTAAAATCTCACAGTTTTCATCAACAAACAAACTTAGAAAAAGGTTAAAAAAGAGAAAAACATGAGAACGCAATCGAAGACCATCTGATCTCTCCGTCCTGACGTGGTGTCCTCCTTACTGTCCCACCCCCTCCATGTCATCTGTTTTCTCTCTCTTCTTCTCTTTCTATCACATTATCCTTTCTTTCTGTCTCTGTTTTTCCTCCATGATAGCCAGGGGGTCCAATCAGCTGTTTGGTCGCCGACTCCAGCATCCGCAATTTACTTCCGCCCTCTCCTGCGACTGGCCCTTGGTTACCATGGCGGCGACATTGGCTGTGGGTTCTGGAGGTAGGACATCACAACTGCTGAGATGGACAGCCTGCAGAGAGCACAGAGAAGGGAAGAAAACATCACGTGAACTGAGTTTTAAAGCCACGATGAAGCTGTGTTTCTTACCCATCTTGCTATCTTAAATTAATAAATTCCCAGTTTAGAATTGTATTGGGATGTGACATAACAAAAGTGTAATCCATACATGTTGTGCGTGTAATTCATGTAATTTTTCCACTTAAATATGAGAGTCAAAATAGGTTTTTACATACAAGGAATTTACCTTGTGTATATATAGACATAATAAATAAAAGAAACAACATAATAAAAAAGAAACTAAGATTCAATTGAAACTGAATTGTTGGGACTGATGCTGATACAGATATTAGGGAGTAAAAAAAAATCTGATAGATACACGAGCCGATATCGCGATAATCCCTCACTCAAGACAAAGATATGTAATGGAGGCAACTTATTTTACAGTATAGCATGAACTTTATCGTCCAAAATGACATCAGGTCACTGAAATACTAAACTTTCACTGGCATTTTTAATGAATGAATTACGAATAACTAAAAAACACAAAGAGAGAAAAAAAAAAAGTTTAATAAAGAAAGAGAGTAAAATGTACATAAAATGCTCTATGAAAAACAACAACAACAAAAAAACATGTCAGACAACACAGGTCGATACTGATATAGTTGTGATCCACCAGTGTCCCAGTATACATCTGTCTGGCTCTAAAACAAACTTGATGAATGATTTTGCTACCTTGGCCTTTGATTTGCATTTTCTGCGGTCTGTGAGCACCTTTGATTGTGTGACTTTTTAAAATCATTTCTTTACTTCTTGCCTATAAAGCAAAAACACGCACCAGCTCCCTTTTAATTATTCAACAAGATATTTTGCTGACAAGTTGGCGTATTATGAATCGATGCAGTTGAGCACAGGTCTGATCACGAACAAAGCACATTTACTGAAGTGCTGTATTTGAATACACACTTCAGCTCTGCCATTGTGCATATTTGAAACACATATTGTACTTTTAACTCCACTACATTTCTATTCAGGCTCCTGCTCCTCGTTACATCGACGCATAGCTTTGAAGACAGCGGATGTATTTTCTTTTTTCTAAAATGTGATGAAGAAAAACTAGTCACAGTAAACAACTCCTTCACCGTCAGCCAAGTTTAAAGCGCTTGCTGCATTTGAATAATGAAGGTTAATGAAGGTTACGGCAGACAAAGATGACAAAATGAAGAAAGACTCACATTGTTTTGAAGGTTTGCTGTGTTTATCCTGCACAAACTAGCTCACACTTGCTACAAAAAACTGCAGCCCTCTCTGAGAAAGCATGTCGAGGTATGTCAACCCTTTGATTGATTCTAGATAAACATTTTACACAAAGTTTGTCCGTGCTTGAAGCAGTTTTTATACTATGGTTGGTTAACTTTTTATGGGTTCAAGTTGTTGTATTGGGATGAAAATCCTGTGTGAACCCGCTGCTAATGCAACACATTAACACATTAACAATCTTGTCAAATAAACACATATTATCAGTAGGAATGGTTACCGAAAGCTGGTATTAAATGAACCGCGGGGCTAAATTATTAAAAACTGCAGGACTGATGAGCTTAAAATCTTTTTTTCTTTGTGTATTTAAGTATTTTTAACTCAAGTAAAAACAACTTTCACGACTATCGGAGATAATATTTGACAGGAAGTTTCTGTATTTTGACTCAAGTAATGCAGCTGCAGTCATGTGAAGCCGCTGTGAGGGGTTAATGACGGCAGGTTCACCTGATAACGTTAACCAATGACATACCTGCCCTCCTCGGCTCTTTCATCCTGTATAGGCACTCACCTTTGTTATAATAACACGGGGATACCTGCATCATTTCTTGGCTGTTGACAAATGTCCTAAAACTGGCCTTGAACCAGCTTCTATGCACACGCTGCCGGTGCATTAAGTTCATCGTCTGACATTATTTGCTGAGCCAAACATTTTGCGTTACTTAACTATGAGCGCATCAAGCTTGTCTTTAACGCAACCTCATCTAGACGATGGACCAGAAGGTTTTTCCTCATTGCGAATCTGTCTGCGAGGCCTGGACAGGTGCCCTACTGTAGTACTCTTTTATAAGCAAATGGAAATGTACCCCCCCCCCCGAGGTCAGACGGTTAAAAGCTTTTGGACATTAGAGTTGGCTCATCTCACATCCCAGCGGCAGACAGGAGAGAGTCTAACCTGCTGTTTTAAAGCTGCAGAATTCGAAACTTTAATGGAGACACATGCAGTGATGCCTTCATTAGCCCTTTCATGACATCCCTAATAACTGAGACAGTAAAGATTCTCACAAATTGAAGTTTTGGAGTGAGCACACTTCTGTCAAATGAAGTAGGAGCCTTGGGTGGGGAAAAAATGGTGCAATTCAATATCAGGATACTGACAAGAATATTTTTCTGGTATAAAAATATACTAAATATATATAAGATGATCAAACTGAGTTCCACTATAGTTTTACAAACAAAAGTGTTCACCAATGTAAAACTTCAGATGCCCTGGTAGCTCAGTTGGTACAGCGTGTGCCCCCTGCACAGAGGCAAGCCATGTGTTATATTCCAGCAAAGGGCCCTTTGCTACGTGTCATTTTCCTGTCAGTCTAAGGCTGTCCTATCTAATAAAGGCTAAAAAGCCTCCCAATAATCTTAACAAATGTAAAAACTTTCTTCGGGTTGTTACGATACCAATATCATTATCAGAAAATACTTCCAAAACTGCCTAAAACGCGGTATAGGGCATCGTGGAGTGCGATCCAATAACACAGAATATATTAACCCAGAATTGAGGCCCTGCTACTTTCCAGCAGAATTCAATACACCAAATTTTATGGACAGTCGAGGAGAGAAACGTGGTATTGTCCCCACTCATGCCGATCTGGTGAATAGCGCATTTCCCAGACAAAGTTTCTCCAGGATGTTGCTATGGGCGACGCTGCAAACCTGACTGACTAAGATATTGACTGACCATTGGTACTGTGAGTACCTGGTGTTCATGTTGTGCATAATCTCTGTTACTGAAGTGTGAATACAGATGCTGTAATGTCAGTTTTTATTTCCTGATTTGGTTTATTTTTGTGGGGATCCACAGCAAAATCTGGAGTGAGCTGCCTGTCTTTTGTGATTGGGAACTGAAAGCAGAAAGCAATACAAAGCCTGACTCACTAATTTTTTATCTTTTCCTCTGGTCTCTTTGGTATGACGCTTTTAAAACGGCAACGCAGGTAAACAGCAGCAGCCATGCTGTGCAGTGATATTATAAGATATATGTACAGTATTAAATTCAGAATATATTAGTGTAAAAATCATGCGCAGGGAGGACACACATTGTATAAGCTGTATGCATAAACAACACACTGTGCTGTATTATACTCACATGAAGCTGCTCATCATCTGTTTGGTGTCCTCTGAGCTTCTAGAGTTTGCAAAGCTGATAAAAGAGCAGTAGACGGCGATCCAGGCACACCACTTCAGCTGAAACACAAAACAACACACAGGTCACAAACCCTGGTTGTACAAGCTAGGGGAAGATCAGAAAGACCAAAACTTATATCTGTATAATGGGACATCATATGTATTGCTAGCATCACATGGCACTGAATCAGTGAGTACATGATGACCTTCAATTTGGTGCTGCCATTTGAAGATTGCCCTTATCCTGGCAAGTATACAAAGATACATAACATGATGTATTCCCAACACACAGCTCCCAAACAGGAGAACTGTCCTCCAGGGAAAAAGCTATACTGAGGGTAAAAGGTGGCCCACACCTTCACACGTTCAGGAAATAATTTATGATGAAGCTAAAATAGTTCTTTGTTGTTGGAAAGACAATCAATTAAACAAATGATCTACTACTGGACCGGGAGGCCACATGAGCCTGCCGCTGCCCCCTCTTTGTTGTGTTTGATGTGTCCTTAGTGCTGAAAGTCAAAAGCTGCCCTTCATCCTTTCATGTAAAAGGTGAGTTTACCTTTAATCTTCTAAATGGAACGATTGGGCTGGACCAAGGTCTACCATTCAGGGGCAACACCCCTTTGGTGTGGACACACAATATGTGTGTTTGTGTGTGTGGGGGTCACCTTGAGCATGAGTCCACACATGCTGAAGATCATGCCGAGCAGGTTCATGTAGTCAGGCGTGGGGTCCTCCAGTGTGGGATTGGTCTCTGTGCTCGGCGGTTTGTACCTGCAACACAGAAAATACTGAATGTTAAAATGCATTTAATTTTTTTATGTGAGACCTGCTGTTACACCCCAAGTCCTACGTCATTCTTAAAATATCACATTACACCTATATGTGATTGTTGAACAACATCTCATTCCAAAATGATGGGCATCACTCTCCTGCTGTAACAGTCTACACTTTTCTGGAAAGGCTACTGGGATTTGCTGCCATTCAGCCACAGCAGCACTCGAGAGGTCCAACAGTGATGCTGGACAATAAGGCCAGTCAGGGTTCCTGGTGTTGGACGGGGTCGAGGTCAAGCATCTGTGGAGCCACTCAAGCTCTTCCAAATCAAACTGGTAAACCATTTCATGATGGACCTTGCTTTGCTCATGGGGCCACTGTCATACTGAAATAGGAAAGGCTTTCGCTGAACTGTTGAAGCAATGGTGGAAGCACACTATTGCTTCTCCCCACTGGAACTAATGAGACTTCTCCAAACTAAAAGCCCCACACCAAAATTACTCTAGATCAGTGGTTCTTTCCAAGTGTGGGATTTTGTTACAGCCATATATTATCAAGTGTTCATTCACTATATCAGTACTTTGTATACACTCAGTCTGCATGCAGAGGCAAACTCTACAGCCTACAAAAATGTTGCTTAGAAACCTTCCTCCAAACCAAACTCCATTTATTTTTGCTATTCATGCAATTAGCTGGATGGTGAATTATAATAGCATCTCTCTCTCCATCTTTTCAGTTCCTTTACTTCATTTTTAATTTTTAGACCTGCCTGTAGGGTTGAATGTAATTTTACAAAGTTATCAATCAATCAATTACTTTGTTAATAATCATTTGATGGGTCATAGAGTTTTTGTCCCATTTTATTTGGCATTAGTAAATATAAATAAATGTTTACAGATCTGGATCGATATATCGATTTAATGCTCATGATCCCATATTATCAAAACAAAGAAAAAATACTGATCAATATTGTCATCTTTACGATACACCTTTATTTTAAAAATCTGTCTGAAATGTAACTTTCAATGGACATATGATATTGGCTGATATTGACCACAGACCCCTGAAACCTTTATGATTATGATATCAGCAAATATCGTATCGTTGTCCAAAGAATAAATATAAATTAATAAATCAGATTGAAATCTACTTCAAGTTAAGTATGTGGACAGGATTGTCGATACTGTTTTGGCCACATTGTGTTAATTCACCTTAATGGCACCAAATTACCTAAAATTGTCTTTGTTTCTGTGAAGGTGTCAGACAGACAGTTCCGGGTTAATATTCGTACCCTCGTAGCTGACACAAGGGCAAATAGCAACACAGATGGAAAGACACCCCATTTACTATAATATAAACTATTTGATGACAATCATTATATTGTTTACAGCCGACGAAATATTAAGTAATTATTATTATTTGTTAGGTGTTGGGCGGTGTATAAATCCCACAGCTAATCGCTAATCCCTCTTCGATATGCTCATGACTGGTGTTAAAGGTTAGCTACTTAGCTGTTAGCCGGCGTTAACCAAGCTAATATGGCAGGCTAATTCCTGAGAAAAAACTTCGATTATTCGACATGAAATACTCACCTTAAAATCTTATTTTGTCTCCTTGGGTCCGCCATATTGTTGGAAGACATAATACGTTACAATGTCTACCTGGAGTGACTTAATTATTAAGAAATTTAAACTCCGGTGACCGACAGACAGCTGATCGGCCTCGTCATGAATGGAGCGGAGGGGGTAGCGATATCCGGTGAACTTCAAAATAAAAGCGTAGGGTAATCCGCAGCCCTAAAATGAAACGAGGCGAGAGGTTTTGAACTTTTATTTTGACAGGAGTTTGTTATCCCAGTGTGCTTTGCGCTAACTAGCAAACATGATGGCTAAAAAGAATGGGAGAAGCTGTTGACTATAACAAGCTGGCGATAAAGTTGTTATTACGCTAGTTGCCAGGAATATCAACATGGCGCTCCCCTGAAATTGAACTCAGGTAAAACGGTTCAAGTGAGTTAACTAAGTAAGTGGCACCGAAAACTGCAAATGACCGAGTAGCTTTTACTGTGTTGAGTAAAAGCTGTACTGTTGAGTAAACATGCTAGTTGTGTCTAGAAAATCCATCGTTCAAGCTAATAACCACACCAAAATGTATATCATTAACTTCCATAGCTCCATTAGCGTCCTTGGTAATTTAAATTATTTTCTATGCTCCTTTGGGAAAGCTAATTGAGAGTATAAAACTGCACTACAGTTAACTGTAATGAAGGATAAGTTGTCAGCTCACATGCTCACATGTTCTTGTTGTGTTTTTTCCTCACAGGTTGTTATGTCATGGCGTTCCCTGAGCCCAGACCACAGGCTCCTCAGCTTCCTCAACATCTGCTCAGGACCATAGAGTGTCAGCAGGGAGCTGTCAGGGCTGTTCGTTTCAACGGTAAGACAGGGCCGAAATATTCATCATCCCAGTCAGGGCTCCACAGTAACGGTTGCTATGGACAACCAATTCTTGACCTTTGATTGCCATCAGTGGCCACCGCTTTGTAATGGCAGAATTTCATAACCTGTACTTTATGCATGCACAAAGATGGATAACTTTAATATTCCACAGCTATGACTGAATCACAATGACAGCAAAGACAAAGAGCAGCTTTCACTCTTCAAATGTTCATTGAATTCTTCTTAAGTTCATCAAAAAACGTCACAAATATACTTTGGCTTTTTTAGAGCGTTTTGCAGAAGAATTCAAATAAAATGCTTTCACATAATCTGTCAAATCAGATATTATTATGGTAGATATTTAATGTCTAATATATGCTGATACAGATATAGACTGATATAGCTGGATGGGCCAATATTGGCTAATAATGTATCATTCAGTATGTAGCAACTGTACATCCAAACATGAGTACAGCAGTTCAAATAGTTAGTTGGAGACACTGATGGTCTATAAAATGAGATCCTGTTCCGGTTTAACATACAGTCTATGGTTGAAATGAGTTGTTTTACCCCGTTCCCTTCTCCCCAAATGTGAGGAAGTATCAGACAGGCTGCAGGAACACTGCAGGAGCACAAGACAAGTACAACATTGTAATTTGACAATAACAAGTGACTGTTTACAAATCTGTCAGACAATTCCCACTGCTACGAAAATACACACTCTGGAGTTGGAGTCCGGTGGTTGCTTGTCTCACTGCCTGCCAGACTCAATTTAACTTATAAAAGATTACTAATGATTTGTAACGACTCATAAACAGACACTCATTCGGTGATCATTTGTCATTAATTTGAACTATAATTAACGTGAAACGGGCAAAATAAAACAGTTGTTCCAGCTCAGAATAGAATATAGAATAGAACTCAGCATGTTTCCTTATCTCTGATGGATATCATGGTCAATTTATGATTAATTATAGTAAACATATTACAGATGCCCCCCTTAAGATTGCATACTACTGCATAGTATCTTATGTAGTCTAAATATAAGGTGATTAAAATTGGCAGCTGTATTTTCAGTTTCTGCCAACCTGTCAGAGTTGCTGGCTTGTTATGTGAAATCTGGCTTTAAGGGATGTCCAAGATATGAAAACATGCAGTAGTCCAGTCAATGCAGTATTATTATTATTGTGTGATACTTATTTTGTCATAGAATACAGCCTCTAGCACCCTGAATATGAACTCTTCATGTGGGTCATGAGTCATCCATGAAATATCATTAATTTATACCTGCTTCTGTCTCATATTTTCCTGCTTGGTCAGCTGATGGGAACTACCTGCTGTCTTGTGGCAGCGATAAATCTTTGAAGCTGTGGAGTGTGAGCCGAGGGACCCTTTTGAAGACATACAGCGGCCACGGATACGAAGTTCTGGATGCTGACAGGTGAGAGAATTGTCACAGAATCCTCCACAGTGGGTCAGGAGGGTTAATTTAGCAATATGGGATCAAATAATTGATGATAAATGTAATTGCAAGGATGAAAAAAACGCTGAAAAGGTCTGCTGAAGAGATGCCTGTGAGAAGTGAACGTGTTTGTTTCTCATTGGCTGTTTCACAGTTCCTATGACAACAGCCAGATATGCTCCTGCAGCTCTGATAAGACGGTGATCCTGTGGGATGTTGCCACAGGCCAGGTCACACGCAAACTCAGAGGTCATGCTGGGGTCAGTTCTGCTGTTTATCACTTTTGTCCATTCCTTTCTAAAAGCTTTGCATGTTTTATTTTGCTGCACCTGCTGCGTAGTTTCATAGTTTTTCATTCTGCTGTGTCTCCGTGCTTTTGTTTTATTTGTTCTTTCTTCAAATTCTCTGCTGACAGAAAGTCAACTGTGTCCAGTTCAATGAGGAAGCCACTGTCATCTTTTCTGGTGAGACATCAGTCATGTAAATGCCTATAATGCATTTTAATGAACACATTATTCATTATACATTGTGTATTTTTTGGACAGTGCCGTTTGTATTTTATGAAATATCTTGACTCTTGAACGCTGAGTTTTCTTGGTCTGTATTTCTCTAAGTTACTCATCGATCATTAACTGATTCTAATTGAACTTATCACTTATGACCCAGTAGAAGTGTGTGGTGGTGGCTGAATCTGCAGAGACCCTGCCCTCTTTCCTTATTTTTTCTCATTGTTGTGCTGCGATTAAGACGTTTCACCAACCCAAAACGCTAGTATTTGAGGTCCTGATGCATTTACGAAGCGCTCAGACAAATCCTACCGACTCTACCTTTAAGTAGTTCGAAGCAAGAACAGGTTGTTTGCAGATGATTAAAAATAAATGCCTTAAAGAAATTAAAGTAGATCTAAGTGACCTGGGCAGGTTGTTTAAAGGCACGTCACCCAATTTCTTTAGAAATTTTAGGAACAAAGAAAAAAGGATACTCAGTGTGCTTTAGATTATATGATGACCTATATAGAATTAAACATTGTAAGAACAGTAGTTAAAGAAAAACAGTGATGCCTGAAAATAAACCCACAGGATGACAGGATGAAGATTTATTTCTGAGGTGTGTCTGCATAATCTGGTATCTGGTGGTTTATATCAACTATGAAACAATTGTTTTCCTAACCTGTTGGGTTAAACTGTCTATAGAATTATACATTTTCTACTGTGTTTTAGTATAAACTCAGCAAATGTGTTCTTTAATTTACTTGTGGTCTGGGTGTGGTCCAGGGTCCATCGATGGGACAGTCCGGTGCTGGGACACCAGGTCCAGGAGATTTGAGCCCATTCAGATTCTAGACGAGGCTCGGGACGGCATCAGCAGCCTGAAGGTGGCACAACACGAGCTGCTTACGGGGTCAGAACAAGAGCACTCGCTGTATATCTCCTGTCCATTCTGCTGCTGCGGTTTGGATTTGAACTGGAAGAGAATAAAGATTAAAAAAAGTCTCAGACAGAGGATTGATTTTTACATTTCAGTGTCGATTGTCTTGTGTTTAGGTCGGTGGATGGCAGAGTGAGGCGCTACGACCTGAGAATGGGACAGCTGCATGTCGACTTCATCAACAGTTAGTAATATTCACGATATTTTTCCTACATTAATAAGGAGTAGAAACTAAAACTGATACTGTTAATAGCAGTATAACCAATTGTAGTAAATGTTGTGGCAGTCAAAGCAAAGTAAGGACTTCTCTAAATCTTTACTTAAGACGATGGAAAAGCAACATTGACACTGTAAATATGAAAGTGTAGAAATTGTAACTTGTGTACCTGTATGTTTTTGTGTGTTCCAGGTCCCATCACGTGTGTGTGTTTCAGTCAGGACGGTCAGTGCACTCTGAGCTCCACTCTGGATTCAACAGTCAGACTCCTGGACAAGAGCACCGGGGAAATGCTGGGAGAGTGAGTCCTGTTCAGTCTCATTTACAGCATCGTCCATCTCATATTCAGGCTTCTCAAAACCAGGTTCAGGCTTTTTTAAACAAGGACAGGGTGTTTACAGGCACAAAAAAAAAAAACATAACTGGAATACTTAAAAGAAATGTTTGTTTCACTCAGGTACACGGGACACAAGATGAAGGGCTATAAGCTGGACTGCTGCCTGTCCAGTAAAGATACCCACGTCCTGAGCTGCTCAGAGGACGGACACGTCTACTGCTGGGACCTGGTGGAAGTAAGAGTCTGGTTACATTTATGTTCGTAGTGCGTTTCATATAATGACTTCACCATAGGCAGTTTACACAGCTGTTTTTTTTAAATAGTTGGTGAAAAGCATCAGAAAACAATAAACACGATGCCAGATTTACAGTCTAACCTGCTCAGCAGCTACACAACAACAACAACAACAACAACAACAACAACATATTACAGAAAATAGAAAAAAATATGATAATAATGATAAAAACATTAAATAAAAAAGTAAAACAAATGCAGTACTATTACATATGGGGTGAGTAAATACATGGCCAAGTACAAGGAAAAAATTAAGAATAAAGTATAAATGAATTAAAGTAAAATAAAAATGGAAAAAAAGTGCTTTTAGTTGTTTATATTTGGCCATAGGGTTAAGGAGGGGCCGCTGCAGTCTGATGATATTAGAAACATATGCAAACACTCAGGAGGAAGAACAAATTAGCTGTTAAAATACGAAACAAAAGGTTGACGCTTCTTTAGAAAGTGATTACGAGATGCTCTAAGTGTAAACTTTATCTTTCCCAGATGAAAAAACATCACATCTTTCAGCCAAGCAGGAAATAAGGGGAAGAAGATGATTATCAAAGACGATTATCTTCCTCCAAAATGGAAGAAGTAAACAAGTGATTATTGCTAATAGGCCCCAGATACAATATAACGTTTTACAAAACTTAGCTGGACATAATCACAGACAAAAGAGGGAGATAGTTTGCACTCAATACAAAGTCTGTGTGTCTGTGTGTTTGTTTTAAACGCATTTACTTTTGTCTTGTCTATCTTTTATCTTTACACTATCCACACAGTTTCTGTAGCTTCAGCTTCAGTATTATCTCACGCTTTGTGCTTCCACCTAGAATGTGCTATGCGAATAAAGTTTTACTTGTTTTTTTTTTCTGACCTCCAGGGATCTTTGTCCTTGAAACTGCCGGTGGGGAAAGCTGTTGTCCAGTCGCTGTCCTTCCACCCCACAGAGACCTGCCTCCTCACAGCCATGGAGGGGCGTGTCCAGGTGTGGGGGGCAGAGCCAGAGGAAGCTGAGGAGGATGCGATGGCCACATAGACATGGTGAAAGTAGTCATAAGCTACGCATACACTGAGAGGATTCATTTTTCTGTTATTCGAATAACATCCAGTCTGTAAACATCATATCAACATCAACTTTAAAACCCTGATAAACCTTATGGTGGCGTGAAAACAGGGGATCGTCGGAGGTTTGGTGCTGGAATAATCAGTACATTTTTAGCAATGCAGAACTGGTATACCAGACAAATGTGACTCACTGTAGGCTGAGTTAGAAGTACACATGCCTGAGTAAGCAGGTTATTTACCAGAGGCAACCTGAAAATCACACAAGCTGCGTTTCCACTGCAGAAACTTTCCCCAGGGACTAGGAACCTCTAGAGGAATTCAGTACATTTCCACCACGGGGACCAGGGTCTAGGTTAATTTCCATGGACATAATTTTACCCCCTGGTATAGCAAACATCCTAGCCTGATAATCAGTCTTTAAATCAGCCACAGATGTATAGAGTACATGATCTGGATGTGAATAATTTTAGTTCATGAGTCAATCATTATCTAAATGATCTAGGAGTTTTTGTATGTGTGCAAAACGTTTATTTTTGTACAAAACCTTGAATAAACATTTTCTTGCATAAATAACACCACCATCATGTAAACTTTCTATTAAAACACCACCACCGTTTCGTTCTGTACAAGTTTATCTTTATTAGGAACTGTACACGCATTAAACAGACATAAACGCACATTACAAAATAAGTTAATCAGCATGACAAAAGAATGGCAACAAATAAATAAATAACTTATCTTACATAAATACATTTGTTTTTTAAAAAACTGTAGCTGGACTGTTAATGAATAAGTCTGACTTGTAAAGAACTTCACTCAGCTGCGTTTTTTCAAACCACGAGGTGTATCTGTGCAGCTTCGTTACAAACATATGATCCGATCTATTAATAACCCCAAAATTGCACTGAAGGCTTTAAATAAATACACGTCAGCTTATTTACAAAAATAGTCAAGTAGTTTGTATTTAAAATCATGTCTCTGCAGCTGTTTTGTCAGAAAATCAAGATTCAGAATACGGTAGAATCAGTTGACATTAACAGTGCTTTCATTTTTTTAAAAAGTACCTCATTTCTAATTCACTATATCTATTTAATTTACTGCTAATTACATAATAAAAAAAATCCCTTTTTGCAATGCAAACTGTTCTTGAACTGAGAAAAGAAGCCTGATCTTTTTTTTTATGAGTATCTGAGTAGTTTTTTAAGGCTCACAAATGCCTAAAGTAATAAAATATTAATCCTGTTGAGGCTCATGAGCTCACTAGTTGAAGTTAAAACATTTAAATCAACAAAACTGGATTTATGAGGTTTCCACCTAAAAGTGAAAGGGAAAATAGCTTAATATTGTGCTTATTGAGTTTGACATACATAACTTCTTAAGAAAAGCTCTCAGCTTCCACAATGGTATGTCATTTTGGAATGAAACTTCATTTACAGACTTTACGAGAAAACCTCTCCTTTCCAGAATCGCCTCATCCTCACAAACCGTCGTACAACCCCACCTCCCCCCATTAACCGTCTACGCTCAGCTGTCTAGCCCACGCAGCTGCAGCCCGCCGCCGACAGCTTCTCCACCTTGTGCCAGCGGTGCGAGTTATCGAGGAAGGCCATGTCCTCGTGGTGGGTGGGCCTGCAGCAGGGCGCGTTGTGCCAAAGCTCCCCGGGCGCCGGTTGGGGGAGCACCCCGCTCAGCAGCAGGTTGGTCAGGGTGAGGTCGTGGTTGGAGCGGGCGTGGGGGCACGTCCCGCCGCAGTACTTGAAGAGGACGGTCTCGTCGGAGTCGTAGCCCAGCCCGAGGTCTCGGACCTGCAGCAGGATGGAGCGCAGGCCGCACTGGGAGTCCAGAGTGGAGCGACGTGATCGGACCGGGATCGGGATGATGGGGTCGGGCGATGGCCCGACTCCAGAAGCTTCGGTTGGGCCGTCTTCTGCAGCTGCATCTCTGTTGCTCTTGTCATTGTTCGCTGACGTGTGTGGAGATGCCGTCTCTTGTTTCTGACCTGGAAAAGACAGAATTATCTATACATCTGATCGACAAAAATTACTGTTAAAAAAGGTATAAAAACTGCCAGCAAAGATCAACTAATTTCTGGCTTTTCCCCGTCCACATTTAGACACCAGTTATTTATACTCTTAACTGAAAATTAATCACTTCTAAGAGGCTAAAACCAAAAGTTTAAAGTGATATATATCCAAATCTAGACACTATTGCTCTCAAACTAAGCAAAAAATAAATATTAGCCAAAAGGTCATAGGTCACGATCTTCCCTTCAGCCAGTACTTACCAATCAGTGATCTCAGCAAGTGGCTCTCTCCTCTCTGGACGCAAAACAGAATCACAACCAGCTTCAACAGGGACCTCATCGCTACAGCCTGCTCTCCGTCTGCGCCGTCGCTCGAGATGAACCAGACACGTGTGAGTTCGTATGTCTGCGAGTGTCTGCGGGTGCGAGTGATGCTTAAGATGCAGTCGAGTCACAACCTCCAATATATAGCCCTCGGAGGTGAAGGGGGGCGAAGGGATGAGGTGAGGAGGTGTAGGGGGGAGACAGACGCTAACCCGTTACTTGCCAACAGACTATCCCGCTCACCTGAGGCTGACAGGGAGCGTAGGAGGGCAGGCGGGCGCTTGACCCAGAATTTGTCCTGTTGGGATTATCTAATTGGTGTAAATCACCGGCTTATTGTTAAGTTTCCCCCAGATGTTTTTCCAGAGGATGTTGGCCCCTGGCAATATGGATTCCAAGAGTTTTGGGGTTTCTTAAAAGCTGCTGAGGAGAGGACCATGATGTCACATTGATGATGCTCAGAAGTATGTGTGATAAATGAATCAGTAGATAGGTAGCTGGACAGACACGGAAGCGGAAAGGCAGGCAAGCAGACGGCCAAGAGATAAATTCACGGACAGAATCAACACATAAACACAAACTAATCGTGTCGGATACGTAAAGGAAGGAGTGCGTTGAAAGGGTAAAAAGGCAGGATGAGTCACTGTGGAATGTCTTAAAACAGGCCCCCGTTGTCACTTTTCTTATCGTAAATATTACGTCTGAGGATGAGTATAGGAAAGCCAAGAGAAAAAAAAACTTCAAAAGGTTAAACACCAAAGAAGAAGAAGAAGAGGGAAGTCAGGTTATAATTAGAACACAACGGGGCCTGTATCAGCAGACATTCCACAATGGGTGACTCGCCTTGAGCCGGTCCATAAATTGAGGGATTTCATCAGCGATGTGTGGCTGACATGTAGAATATGTAGAATATGCATTATGTAACAGTTATAGGGCCCAAACAGGCTGTGAATGGAATCTGAAGTTTGCAAGGAAAGTGCATATTTGGACCCTGTTTCTGCCATCCAGGTGCAGGTCAAACACCTCAGTCCACCTAATGCAGCGACTGATATAACTGAAAATATGGACCGAACCTGAATTCATTTCAATTTTTTTTTTTTAGCAATTTGAGGTTGATATTAATTCCTGCACAGGTCTATATCTAAAATTACTGGTGGGGTTTTTATCCTGTCCCGTGATTACCTTGAAAACCTTCACTTCTCAGGGAATTCGGTGGTCTTTCTGCTGTATTTTACAATTTATTATAAAGCCTTTGTTCAGTCTGCACAAGACAGACTTCATCATACTCTCATGTCTAGTGTCATTTGGTTTATTTGAAGTGTACTTTTAGGTCTCTACCCTGTTTATTTTGGTCATTATAAAAGTACATGATCCACCATTTCCTGTGGGTGACAATATCCACATCTACCTGTAGCAGGTTTATACATTAATGCCCTTTTTAAACTGGTGTGATCAAACCTCATTCTTGATAAAATGTCCTCCTTTCTACTTCTCCTGACTTTCCTTTGAATGCTGTAGTAGTCCTCATTTCCTCTACTTCTGTGGGATGAATATCATGGCATTATTCAAAACAGGAAAAAAGGTTGAAATCCAGTGTTTCAAAGCTTGTTTTTTTTTTCTTGGGATTGACACCAAGTTTTGAAATGTTTGCATAATGTTTTGGCTGAAAAAAAATCAAATCTCTGCAAACATTTTTGTGTTTGAGCTTTTCTTCACAACTGCTGCACTCTTTTTACATTGTCTCTGCAACACACTTTGTTTCAAATTTGTTGTTGTCCTCCCAGTGGGGAGTAGGGATGGGCGATATTGGCAAAAAAATGTATCCCGATAATTTAAGGCATTTAGCCGATAACGATAAATATGACGATAAAATAATGTTATAATTTGCAAAACTCTCGCGGGATTTGTGTCCGTTGTTTCTACTTAAATATCAAACTCGCGCGAGCTTTCGCGGGTCTAGGGTTCCCTTCTAGACACAACCCGCTCTGTGACTCTCTGTCAAACTAATGACAGCAAACTGTCTGTGAACATCCTGATGTTACATTCTGCAGTGTTTCACACACAGACTTTATTTGTCTGAACACCCAGGTACAGTTTTTGACCAGTTTTAGCATTTTTATTTTTTTAATCCGTCCGAGAGGACGGAGGCATCCGCGACTGATTAATGATCAATCTGCCCTCCTCCCCCTCCTCCCTCACCTGTTCGCTCTGCTCCGCTCAGTTTCTCTCCTGTTTAACGTAAAGACCTCCTTATACAGTTGTTTAATCTTATAAGTGCACCTGGTTGGTGTCGATCTCATTCACCGTCACGTTAGTTTCGATTGTTTTAATAAACTCCGTCATTAACAACAAGTCTCCTCCGCGTGCAGCTTCGCTGCTGCTGTGAAAACTGAATCGCGGGTGAATTTATATGTGTGAAAAATAAACAAAATGCGAGCTGGGTTTTAGCTCTTTAGCTTTATAAAACATCCTGCTGATGAAAAAAAATCAACAGATCAGACAGAGACAGGGTAAGAGAAACGCTCTGACCTCTGTGTGTGTGTGTGTGCTGTACGTGTGCGAATGGAGAAGATGCAGTGACAGAGAGGAGAGATTCTGCAGCCGTGTGATAATAAATTACATCAGAATTCAAATGTCGGCGCTTACCAATACTCTGATCTCTAATAATTCTGCCGTTTAATACCGAAGTTCAGTACACACCCCTATGTGCGAAACACAGTGCGCTGTACAGTTGTTCGGACTTAAACCATAGACTGTATTAAACAGATTTTTTTGGCGAGGGCGTCGCACAAAAAAATGCGTCATCAAGTGGCATTTCGCCGTTATCGCAAATAGGCAAATTTTAATCGGTAACAGTTTTTTTTTGACGATAAATCGCACGCGATACGATATCGCCCAAGCCTAGTGGGGAGAGTGTAGAAACTTGCAGATGCAGATTTCTTTTTCAGTTCCTGCACCCACTTTTCAGAAATCTGCACATACAGTTTTGAGGTTGCGAGTCACATGATTTCTACTAGCATCTGCACTGGAGTTTTCAGATCAACATTTGCAAGGTTTTGCACCAGCAAAACAAAGTACACTTGGAGAACAGTGACAAATTGTGTAAAGGAGAAGAAACACTGGAAAAAGTGCTGCAGCTGTGAAGAAGAGAATCTCAAATACAAAATGTTTGCAGAGATTCTACTTTTTTTTTCAGCCTAGCAAAACACAAGTCTTCAGCCTTTTTTGTTCCTGTTTCAAATAATGAATGAACAAAAGAGACGCACTTAAAACTACACTGAAATGAACCAAATGATTTGACATTAGAGGAATGACAAAGTCTGCCTTGTACAGACCGGACAAAGGTTTTATACACACATGGGTCCAGTCCAGAGTCGCAGTTACATCTGGGAAAGCTACAAATGTAAAAGGGTCATTAACACTCATTTACATTTCAAACAGTTGTAACATAAGGGTTTGATGTGTGGTGGTTGGATTTCTCTTAAAAAGAAACAGCAGGATGACGACAGACAGAGAACTTTGCTGCTGTGCGCCTCCTGAGGCGGCTGCTGATGGTGGGGCTACCCCCTTAACTGTGCCTCTATTTAAATTTGAAATAATTATTTATTATTATTTTGTTGAAGGATGCGCCCATGGCTTGACGTCAAGTTCTGATGTTTCACCATGAATCAGGATAGTGCTACAACTTTAGTGTAAATGGTCCAATGTACACCAAACTTCACATATTCGATTAGAGTCCGGCCCTGAACACATGTCCAAAACGATATTCCATCAGAGTCATAGCGCCACCTACTGGCAACAGGAAATGTCATGTTTTAGACTTTTACGTCCTCCTCCTAGCAGGTTGACCATTTCCAAGTCAAATGTGGTCAGACAAGCCGTAATAATTGATAATGCTTTATCATGAAGACTGTAACGTTTCATCAAATTGTGTCGCCCTGGTGCCACGGCAAACTGTTTCACCACGACACGGGACGTTGTTGTTACTTCGCGTTTTGTGGTCAAATCCGCCCCGAACTTAACGTGTTTGATAAGATTCTCGGCCTGAACGCATCTACAGGACTTTTTCTGTTGATCAATCAAGACAATTGAATTAGTTATGTCAGTTGTATTAAAGTCTGATTGCTCGTTAAACGTAAACTGAGGCAATTTCTCCAAACACACGAGGTGAAACACTGTATTTGGCCTCAGCAACCAAAAAAGACACATTCCTAGTTACTCAGACACTAACTGCTCTTCATACGTTGATGTTTAAACATATGTACCTTATACAAGGACAATACACACTGGTCAACTGTCACTGTTGCAAATGACTCATTTTCTCTGACAGATGTTGGATAAGTCTTTAAAGTAATATTAGAGATGAGATGTAAAACCCCGAAAATGAGAAAAGTTGTGCAGACGATGAAACACATTCAACAAAAGAACAAAAGCTAAAGAATCAGAGACAAGTGGAGTAAAAAGGAGTGAGTGAAGCGATATGTGCATTATGAAAGATGTTCTGCAGTACAGTCAGTTAATACAGTAATCAAAACAAACAACATTACCTCTACTGTATTTTGTTAACGCCTGACTGCTGGCTTCACTTAGTTATATTTAGACATGAGGAGTGTGTCCAATGAGATTTTAAGTTTATTTATTATATTTAAACAGCCCCATTTCTCATGTATTATAGCTCTGTTGATATGAATTACAAAGGAATCATCCCTAAATCTTGAACTAATAATGGTCCCATGAAATTTACTGCCAGGAATTTCAGTAATTCTTTCAAGGATCAGGTTTTTGAGACGGCACTAAATTAGGCATTAAAATGAAAAATGGCTCTGTATTTTTAAGTGAGCTCTTCCTTTAGTTATAGCCTCGTCCACACAATACGTCTGACTCTAACTTGAGCAAATTTTACACAACATACTTGTATATACTTTAATGTTATTCTTGTTTCTTTTATTCCTTTGAAACACCAAATGAATGTTCTGTCTAACCCTAACCCTACCCTAACCCTAACCCTCATATTTAAGGGAAAATTCATCCTAAAATCAGAAATGTATATTGGCCTGTAGTGCTGTTTATCCACTTATGTAGTAAATCTGGTTACTCAAGATAATCCACAGACCTTGTTATGAGCGGCTTCATGTAGGAACTATTTTCTTTCTACTGTAGAATCTCCCAGAACTACTTTCTTTATACTAGAGAGAAAGTAGTTCCTACATGAGACTGCTCACAGCGAGGTTTATAGATTATCATCAGTAACAGGGTCATGATTTCTGGAAAGGGACACCGCTGTTGAATTTTTCAAATGTGGTTTTTGGCGCCTTGAGCGCCACAAGCTGACTGCCATTTAGTCCCATTATATTTGAGAGACAGCAGACATCTCTGCGGCTGATATCTCCAAAACTCTGCAACTCCCACCAAAAACTATCTAGATAGATAGTCAGTTAGTCATTTAGGCACAAAAACATGGGAAAATAGTTGAAAAGTTACCCTTTAATGTTCAAAACTGGTTCACTGGACCTCACCTCTGTAGTCTACGGATGCAGTAAATACCATAAAGGTGAAGTGCCATGGAGCAAGACGCAGAACCACACCCAGATGCTCTGGCAGACCTTGTCAATGACCTCGTTCAGACTGTGATTATAGTTGGCATGCAACCCTCGTTGTTTCTGCTGATACAATTACAGACTTTTGTCAACCCGCACAACTTAAAAACAATTAAGAGTTTTGCATAACTCGGCTGTCCGCAAGCAAGAGGAATTATTCTCACGGAGAAAGCATCCATTTCCTGGTAATTTGTACAGAAAACAAGAACGCGAAAGGGCAAAGGGCCTGACACATTCCTTCCACCTCTCGAAGAGACAGGAGGATGAAGGCCAAGCGAGAGATAAGAAGACAGAAGGAAAGCGGACAAGGTGGCGGGAGAAATACAGTGGAGATAGAGCAATCCCTTTGGATTATGGCCGAAAGAACCAGTCTGGAATTCTGGGTTGTCAGAGGACAGGAATGGGAAGAACGTGGCATCCAGTTCTATTAGAAAAAAAATAGGAAAAAATACATGAAACATTTTTATATAGTGGTAAACCTGGCCAGATCTGAAAACTGATATCTATCACTTGTAAAAGTGTCAGCTATTCTTTATACCAGAATTGATATCACATTTTTTAAAACCAAGTTAGGACCTTTAGATGCATATTTGGTGTCCAAGCTATCAGATAATAACACTGTATGTGAGGCTTTTAGCTACACTATAGCAGTGTGGCTCTGGGGACAGCTGTTCGTTGGTCAGTTGCTTCACCACTTTGGTCCAGACGACCAAAGGCTGTAGACAGAAAGTCTTCTGACAAACGTGATACTGCACAGCAACGCTGCTACGTACACGTGCATCACACAATGTGCGAAGGGCACCAGGTGCTGGAAATTACACCAAAACCGTATTTTCCTTAATAACTCACAGACTACTTGAAATAAACTGGTCATGTTTTAATGTGAGAAACATATATATATGCACTAATTAATATTACAATTGATATAATTCACCAATAAGGACAAGACTGTAATATCAAATTTCATGCAAGAGGTCAGTGAAAAAAATAAATCATATTAACCGACTGTATCTCAAATAAAAGCACGCCTCAAAGTAATCACATTACTGCTGTAGTATCTAATTATGTCCCACATATTTGCGGTTGAGCTTAGGGTACCCAAAAGGCCAGCAGTGGCCGTGATGCCGCAGCACTTGACTTCAATCTTTAACCAAAATATACAGCATACTTTATAATAGAATTCATAACTGCAGTTACAGTTAATGCAGGGCAAGATTTTTTATGTGTTGAACCTTTATTTAAGCAGGAAGAGCCCCGCTAAGATTAAAAATCCCTTTTTCAAGGGAGTTCAGGCCAAGACAGGCAGCATGACAAAATAATAAAGGATGCTCCTTGTTTTTCTCCCCGATGGCTCCACTTTCTTACCAGCGACGTTGCAACTTTTCTAGCCTCTGGGCTGCTTTCAGCTCCGTACATAAATGTCACAGTCGTCTGGTTTCTAGTCTACTTTTAAATCATTTTCGAGGCATCATAGATCTTTCATGGGGGGAATCACTCCTCCCGTCACTCTGTCTCATCTGGCACATTCCTGCACCTCAAGCACATTTATTTGGTTGTGTCATGAAGCAGACATACATCAGAAATATATATATATTTTTTAACTCCTCCGCTTTGTAGGATTTATAGGATATTTTAGAACCTAATCTTTAGAATAAAAATGAATGATGGTGGTTCCACGCTCGTCTGTGGGTTTTAGCTCATATTAATTTCACCCACCAGAATTTACTTGTTTTCTTTCTAATCCTGACAAATTCTTAATATAAATATATCTCAAACTAAGACCCACTGTACCTAATCATATATGTTAAAAACTGTAGCATGTAAGGATTTTTTAAAACTATGTTGAAGTAATTAAATACGTTTATAGAGTCTCTCTCTCACTGTTCACAGGCAGCCAGACTGCGGAGGCTCGGGCACGACTCCAGACGGGGCTAAATGTAGCCTGCGTTACTGCCAAAACTGATACGGAGAGGTAAAAATAGAACAGGGAAAATGTTATATATACATCAAGAGGCTAAAATATAGAAAAACTCAAATGATTTCTATTGATACACTCAAATTTTGGGAAATTTCAATCAGAAGCTGAGGGCAGCGGTTTTTAGACACAGTAGAGAAAAAGGAATCATTAAAATATTCTCGTCAATATCCAAATCTGGAATTCAGGTCAGTCCAAGAATACGCTGACATGAGTGGAAGAGGGAGGAAAATTTTTATTATTATTTTAGAGGAGGACAGGAGAAGAATATGTCAAACACAATTTGTGTGGTATTCTCTTGAATATAATGGAACTTTCTACTTTTTCTACTAGTAGAAAGAAAGTAGATCCACATGATTCTACCACAGAAAGAAAGTAGGTCGTAAATGAAGCTGCTCACAACAAGGTCAGTGAATTATCTTGAGTAACCGTGTCATGATTTCTGGAAAGAGATTTCTGGTTTTAAATTCTTCAAATATATATATATATATATTTTGGTGCTTTGAGCTCCACAAGTCGTGTAGAACCTAGTTCAAGAGAAGGCAGACATCTCTGCAGCTGATATCTCCAAAACTCTGCAACTCACACACCCAAAAAGTCTATAGATGGATAAACAGCGCTACAGAGAAAGTCAGAGGAAAAGTACGTAGTTTTGATTTTGGGGTGAACTGTTCCTTTAAAAAAAGCAATGAATATTATTTAGACACAAAATCATCAAGACATCCACGTTTTAATCGCACAAA
>JAJHUR010076288.1:12922-34749 GCA_027495735.1 Lutjanus campechanus | reverse complement strand
AATAAAGTAGGTCGTAAATGAACTGCTCACAACAAGGTCAGTGAATTATCTTGAGTAACCGTATCATGATTTCTGGAAAGAGATTTCTGGTTTTAAATTTTAAATATATATATATATATATATATATATATATATATATATATATATATATATATATATATATATATATATATATATGTTTGGTGCTTTGAGCTCCACAAGTCGTGTAGAACCTAGTTCAATTATATTGGAGAGAAGGCAGACATCTCTGCAGCTGATATCTCCAAAACTCTGCAACTCACACACCCAAAAAGTCTAGATGGATAAATAGTGCTACAGAGAAAGTCAGAGGAAAAGTACGTAGTTTTGATTTTGGGGTGAAATGTTCCTTTAAAAAAAGCAATGAATATTATTTAGACACAAAATCATCAAGACATCCACATTTTTTATTCACACAAAAAAACCCATCTTCCTGCAAAGTTATATTTTCTCACATTTAAAAAAACTTTTTTTTCCAAAAATTATAATATGCACAAAATATATATTTTCGTAAGAACAAAAGTGAGAGTGGATTTCATGGATCTATAAAAATCCAAAAAATATAAAGCTTCCCTTGTGCAGCTGTAAATAATTAAAGCGAATGTTATAAAAGAAGAATGAATCTACTCGCTGAGGTCTTGAATGAGCACTTAGATCATTAGATCATTTTTTTAAGGCTTTCATACTTTTATACTACAATCAGCTGATATTGCATCATTTTAAACATGTGGTATTGAAAAAGTATTGATACTCTGATACTTTTGACAACCTCACTAGAGACGTAACTGTACCAAAAACTCGGGGTACCACAAAAAGAAGTCATCGATACGAAACTTATCACGATATTTAAAAAAAACCAAAGAAAAATAACAACTTGAAAAAAAAAGTCAGATAAATCTGATGTTTACACCATTTCTTTTTGTTTTGTATAATAACTTGCTTTTCCTTTTAACTTAAAGCGCTGCTGCTTTTCTTCTTTAATCAAATAACAAAGGTAGTCAGCCATGACCTGAGAATGTGCAAACATTTGACATGAACCGTCTTTGGCAATAAATGCTTGAATTATGGAAGTACAATTTGCAAAACAAAAACAACAGCAGTCAGTAGTCCTTTTATGAAATAAAATAAAAATAACTAACCATGTAATATTGCAGTAGATATCATCACAGTCTGGTACAGTACTGAGACATTTTAGTGCAATATTTAATATATTGTTGCCTGTGATTACACAGTGTTTGTGAGTATTTTTGATTGTGTGTGTAAGTGAAAGCTGTCAGTGTCTCTGCTGCGGTCGAATCAAGACAAATCTGAGCATTTGTTCCACATGATGAATTCACGTTTCATCACTCAAACAGCCATGTAGGAAGGTTTAAAAAAAAAGAGGAAATGATTTTCAGGACACCGCATGTTACATTCAAACTGTATGAATACTAATTGGATGAGGTCTGCTGTGCATTCCTGGGTGAGCTGGTCAGACAGTCAGTCCATATAGGGCTCGTCTGAGCCGAGCGGGGCAGGAATGCAGGGAGCAGCCTTCCTGTAACGGGAAATATTCTGAGGGGATTTAGCCTCGGAATCTCAAACTCGCACGGAGCCGCTCCTGTTTACGCTGTAAATCTGCTGGTCAGAGCTGAGATTCTCCGCCGTGTGTCATCGAGACACAAAAAAAAACTTCTGCAGGTTTTCATTCCGGCTGATCTGTGCAGCAGACACGCACACACACACACACACACACACCTCCTTCGGTCGAAGATGCGCAAGTCAGTGACATCAGCTGCAGACGCCTGGACCATGATGACATGAAGCTGAGAAACATACAACACATGACCAAAAGTATGTGGACACCCAAATAAAGTACAGCATGTAGTTGCTGTTTCAGTTCATTCCAAACGCACTGGATGAGGTTGATGTCAAGTTCTTCCACACCAAACTGGTAAAACCGCGTCTGTCTCGGCCTGACCTTGTGCACGGGGACGTTCATATTGAAACAATTATGCAAACTGTTGCCACAAAGTTGGAAATGCTCTATTGTCTGAAATATGAATGTATGCATAAAGATTTCCCTTAATTGGAGCTAAGGGGGTCCAGCCCAAACTGAGAATAACAGCCCCAGGTTTGGCCACATCAAATATATACACATATCTTACTTTATCATAATTAATGTTGGCAAATATTCAGGAGAATTTTTAGTGTTTTTTAATGTTCAAACGACACTATACTGCAGCTGTGCAATCTACAACCTGACCTATTTATCAGGCATGGGCATATCCATACTCTGGAATCGATACTTCGATACCCGCTGTTCGATATTTTGGAGTCGATACTTCTTTAAAAATCATGATACCACTGTGCAAATACAAAACATGCAATCTGTTTTCACTTCTGAGAGTTTTAGGCATTAAATTTATGTGTGAAAACCAGCCCAGACGTATTTTAGATGGTCTTCCGTGTCACATGATTATGGCAGCCTATCAGATATCAGAGCAGAAGGCTGATGTTGTTAATGAACACTGTGCAATCGTGATTTTTCTTTAAGGGGCAAAAAGTATCAGTATCGGTATCAATGAAAAAGTACCATAAACTAATGGTATCGTATCGAAAGAAAAAATGTTGGTATCACCCATCCCTACTATTTATAGTTCTTTTGCCGCTGTTATTCCACAGAACATTTATATACATTTTTTATGGCTGAAGTAATCTATAAAAATATGTCAAAGGCATAGTATAATACATCCATCACCATTACCTTTGGTCAAAGATCCTACGAGACATTGAATTTTATGAATGATTGTTTTATGTAAGAATGTATCATTTCTAAACGAGGTTTTGCCACAATACTAATTTCAGATTGACAGAAACCAAAATGCTTACATTAGGCAGACAGGATACCATATTAGGTCTAAGTGGTTTAAAAGAGTGATAAATACTAGTCAGACACGTGTTCTTCAAGACATTAACAGGTTTTATTTAAACAAAAAAATATATTCCTGTAAGCTTATCTTATTTCATTTTTGCTTTAATTATTTGCAAAATACATATTTTCTTATATACAAATTACACAAATAGAGTGCATGGATTTAATGCCTTAAGAAAAGCAAAAAAAACCCTCCAAAACAGAGAAAAAGTGCAGTTAATGACACACACACACAAGGACTGAACATCAGGATTTGGTTCAAAGCCAAAAAGCTCTTTTAGCTGTGCTGTTTTTTTTTTCTGATTCATTTTCAGTAGGACTGTGAATCAAAATAAATCACCTGAGCTGGCAGTTTAGTCCTTTAAGTTCCATCTTCATAGAACCAAACAGCCCCCGTGTCCAAAATAAGGGTATGGATAATGAGGAATTAAGCTTTTTTTCAGTGGTGGATAATATTTCTGCAACATAGAAATGATAACACATCATTTTAGTGTGAATTCCTTCATTTGATTTTACATCGTCAGAGGTGTAGTCAGGGCATTAGTAAGTCCATGTGTGTCCACTACGGCAGGGGTGCACAGCAAGGACGTGTCCTGCAGGAGGGACACCAGCTCAACAGGACCAGGTGGGTCAGTCTTGTTTTCTGCAGGAGCAGACCCCCTGAGGGTTTCAGCCCCCCTGCGCTTCTGACACACCACTTTCTTCGCCTCGCTGTAACCACTTAACCTGGAGGCGAGGGATCTTTTGGGCTTTGGCTTCCTCAGCTTCTTCCTCTCCGGGTCGTGGACGCTGCTGTGACGCTGGAGGCTCTGCTTCGTGGCGAAGGTCTTCCCGCAGCCCGCGTGCGTGCAGGTGAATGGCCGCAGCTCCTCGTGGAAGGAGCGGATGTGGTTCTCCAGGTTGAAGATCGTGGTGAACGACCTGTCGCAGCCGTCCCTGGGGCACCTGAAGACCACCCGCGTGTCAGCGTGGACGCGCTGGTGCTGCTGCAGGAACCAGGAGTCCCTGAACACCTTGCTGCACTGGTCACACTTCACGATGAGCCTGTGCTGCTCCTTCCTGTGCTTCAAGTACTCTGTCCAGGTCTTTCCCGTGAAGCTGCAGCCCTCCTCCTTGCAGGGGTAGCCTCTGTGCACCTTCTCGTGTCGCTTCAGCTTGCTGGGGAAGGTGAATCGCATCTGGCAGCCTTCATACGTGCAATTGTAAGGAGGCAGCTGCGTGTGCTGCTCACACATGTGGGACTTGAGCTGCTTGTTCTTCTTGAACTCGAGGCCGCAGCCCTCAAACTTACAGACATACTTCTTCTGGTCCTGAGTGTGAGCGCGGCCGATGTGTCTGACCCGGTTGCCGTTGGTGGTGAAGGCCTCCTGGCAGCCATCCACGGTGCACCGATAAGGCTTCACGCCGCTGTGAGTGAGATCGTGCCGGGCCAAGTGATACGGGGTGCAGAAGGACTTATCGCAGCCGTCGCGGTCACATGTGTACGGTTTCACTCCCGTGTGTTTGCACAAGTGAGCGTCCAGTTTCCACTGCTTGTTATAAGCCGCAGAGCAGCCGGCAAACGAGCAAAAGAAACGCTTGATCGGTTCCGTTTTAGTTTTACCTTCCATTTCTGTGGCATTGAGAAATCACAGCTGATAAAGGCTCGAAATATTTCGTTCGGCTCTGGACACGTTTTCCGTCTTGACACCGGTACTTCCCACAATCCTTTGCAGTGTGACGCCATTTCCGTAACATGGATATTTTATTTTATTTTATTATTATTAATGAAGTAGAAATTATATCCCAATACATGGCAAGATAACGTAATAAAGACAGGAAATAAAATAAAATAAAATAAAATAGCCAAGGGGTCTCTTGCCGACACATGGAATTACGGTCGTGTCTAGAGGGGAACCCTTGATTTGCGAAACTCTCGCGAGATTTGTACGCATTGTTTCTTCATAGCGCACCTTGTACCAATTGATTGTATTTTATGGCGTGAAAACGAACGAGGGTAAGATCTGTGTAAGTTTAGGGATCGAAAACACAGTTAGGGTAAGAGAAAGATGGGTTGATCTAATCGCTCTCGCGAGATTTTTCGCGGGGTCCCTTCTAGATATGACCGGAAGTGCGCCGTATTTACTTTTACCCATCGGCCATCTGATGTTTGCTAGGTGACCGTTTCTGCAGCTAGCAGCATTTGTAAGTGTTTTTAAGCTTGCAGTGAATAGTGAACATGACAGCAGCGCGTTTAAAGATGACAATACAAACAGTACTGTTTGGAGTTCTCATTTAGCTACGAGTTGTTCATATATGCACGAAGAGGAGGCTAACGTTACATAGTAAGCTAGCTTATGCTAATGTTAGCTTGCTTTAGCTCCAGTGTGTCTTCATGCAATGATGGAGCGTCGCACCAAAGTCTATGCAAAAATCTGGCAATTGAATGTATAAATATAGCCATTTACTTATCTATCACACATTAACCGAACGTGTGTCAGTTATCCAGTCGAATAAAGTTGTTGTAGCTAACTGTTTACACCTCAAAACGTTAGGTGTTACATGTACACTTTCTTAACTAAGTTTAACTAATGAAGAACTGCTGGGATATCAGACTTAACGTCACTTGTGTTCTGTTAGGAAGTTAATCTATCGAGATAACTTAGAAGGGGAATCAGCTTATGTTAAGTGGAGCTGTCACTGGCTGTAACTACATACGAAAAACTACACTAAGTTGCCAGTTTGTTGGGAAACCTTACACCATCCTAAAACAAATGAGGTCCAATACAACAGTCCTACAATAAATCCTCCTTTCATGAAGGTGAAAATGTTCAGTTTTGTGTTGGATTTGTTTCAGAATAGTATTGATTGAACTGAATGTTTGTTTGTGTTGCTGTTGAACTGCATTGCATGACACAGAGAGATGATTCTGTTGTTCAGCCCAGTGATTCCCAAACTTTTTTCTGACATGACCCCCTTTCAGAAGCCGAAAAAAGTTTCCTTAGTTTTGGCTAGGTAGGCATAACAAACTGGCAACTGAGAGTATGTAATTGTCTCTTTACATTAACCTAACTGCTTTTTTTTATATCTGGTGAAAAAAGGGTGAATCCGTTAATGTTGTGGAGATCCAGTCATCACTATGGTAAGCCATAATGCGCATAATTTACACGTGCCTGTCAAAATACAAATAAGGACAAGGATATAAATTTAAATGCTCAATTTGTACTCTTTTCTTTGACAGGGTGAAAGAAAAGGAACAAACAAATACTACCCTCCGGATTTCGATCCTGCCAAGGTTTGTATAATCACACAGACCAGTGTGCATCAGTCTGTTTTGTTAACCTCTTGTATGTATATACACACACTGACTTACATTTCCATCATTCTCTGTCTTTAGCATGGATCCCTCAATGGCTACCATAAAACTCACGCTCTACGTGAGAGGGCCAGGAAACTGTCCCAGGGCATCCTCATCATCAGGTAAGTACACGCATATAAATTGGAAATGATAAATGATTATCATTTACAATTTGGTCACTGACATGTTATCAGATATGTTAAATTCATTTGGTTTTCTAAGTTATCATATAAAAAATACACATTTATATGAGCAAATGACAAACAAATGCTGCAGTGCACCTGTACCTTTTATGTAATGCATTTTAGTACAACAACAACGATTATGTGGTCAAAATATGACAAAATAAGCAATTTTAGAATAGGCTGATGAATATGAGTGTTTCATATATCTAATAAACACGAGGATATTAAAAAATAAAGCAATAAGCCTCAAGAGGCTGTGGTTTATCAATAATTTTAGATGGCTAAAGGTAGGGACGCACCAAATGACAGTAACCTCACAGCCACAACAGCTTTCAGACACATGTTTACATGAAGGTGGTGTCAGTGATAGATTCCACGAACAGGATAAAGAGAAGCCAGACAGTCTACAAGGAGACGGAGCAGCTGATGGTGTTGCTGAACAACAATAAACTGTCTAAGCTGAAGCTGTTTGTGAAGCTGTGCTAAAATAATTGTAAATCACAGGCTTATGTCACTACAGATACCTGGCAAAGTTTTATAAAATAATCACACAGCAACAAAAAGATGTAATCATCTATTGATAACAAAATAATCATTCTTCCACCAAGCAACATATAGACTCAGTAGAAAGCGTGATTAAAGGTTCAGGTTACATAGACTATAGGTTTTAGACTATAACTTAACTAAACTGCCAAAATATTGATGCTGATTTAGCTTTAGCTGTTGTCATTTGTCACTTTTGTTACAGTTTAGACAAAATTATCACAGGTATTTGACACTATAACGAGAGAAACGTGAGTGTAAAGGGCTACAAAGAAAAAATGCATGCTAAAATTATATTGTGAACTTACCATAGATCGTTGGTATGGTTGTGTGCTTTGGGTTGAGAGAAAAGGATACAAGGAGACACCAGGATTGGTGATCAGACATTTTGAAATATGTTGTTTGATTATAATTAGTATCAGAAAACATACACCAGACCTTAAAAGATAAAGACATAAAGTAACATTAAGAACAGATTTTTCTCAATGATACCCAACTTAAGTGCATGTGACTGTTTTTCTCCTTTAAGGTTTGAGATGCCCTACAACATCTGGTGTGACGGCTGCAAGAATCACATTGGCATGGGTAAGTTTGAGAAACATGGCTCATTTAGTCAGATTGAGTCTCACAGTCTCATCGTCTTTCCATTACCATGACACTGATGTCCTGCTTGCACAGGGGTCCGTTACAATGCAGAGAAGAAGAAAGTGGGGAACTACTACACCACGCCAATCTACAGGTAAGCACGGACGGACTGCTGACGTGAACCTTACACTCTAAGCTGTGTGGTGCTGTTTACAGTGTCTTCTTAAACAACAAGGAATCAGTTGTTAAAATGAAAATGTCCATTTTGTCTCCTCAACCAGGTTTAGGATGAAGTGCCATTTGTGTGTCAACTACATCGAGATGCAGACGGATCCTGCGACCTGCGACTATGTGATAGTGAGCGGAGCCAGCAGGAAGGAGGAACGCTGGGACATGGCTGAAAATGAGCAGATCCTCACCACAGGTAAAAGGATACATATTTGTTATCGTCATCAGTCCAAAAATAAATGGCTTGCTCGGTTGATCACTGTGTTTCACCATGACAACGACACAGAAGGTTTTTTGCTCTGATCATGCAGTTCCAAGTGCATCCCCCATGACCAGGTTGTGGTCATCTATAAATAACCCCAGCTGTGTAAATTTATTTTGAAATTGCCATTACACATTAAGAAGGGCGTCTGCCCCGAAACGTCTGTGTGGCATTAAATGTGAGTGCTGTCCTAGTTTTTGATTTTTGATGTTGTTGTTTCCCCTATGACTGTCTTTGCTGTGCCCCCCAACAGGACCCCGACCACCCTTTAAAGAAACTTTTTTTTTTTTAAAACATGCATAGTCCATCTCAAACTTTGAAGATGTCTTTGTGTCCTCACTGACGACCTGAGTTTCCTTGTGCTGCATGTCTTATCTGTTCCTTTACTTATGTATTTGTGCACTGGGTGGTATTTCTCTGTCATCTCTACTGCTGTTTTTCTGTTACGATGCTATATTATTTAACTTTTGGTATTTTATTGTAGAGCATACTGGTCACCTTGTTTACTTTCAAATACACTTTAAAAATAAGCTTGATAAAATTTTCCGTTCCTATTCAACTCTCTCCTCCATCTCTCTGTACAGAGCGGACAGAGAAGGAGAAACTGGAGACGGATGCCATGTTCAAACTTGACCACGGCGGGAAAGACAAGGAGAAGCTCAAGAAGGCTCTGCCTTCTCTGTCGGAGATCCAAGACCACCAGTCTGGCTGGAAGGACGACTTCCAGCTCAACAGCACCCTCCGCAGGAAGTTCAGGGTAAGATAACGCTTGTGTTTATTTTGTGCCATTTTAAGTCTGGCATTCTCACACACCTCTCCCTGTGTAGACTGGAGTAGGGAGATGTCTATGCAAAAACTACAGTGGTGTCATTAACTGTTCCTGTCGTGTCGTACAAACACCACTGACACAGACGTTCAAAAGAAAACAAAACAAAATAATGAGATTGTATTGCATTGTGTCACTGAACTGACGGCTCCGCTTTAATCGGCGGCACAGACGGAGAAGAAAGTTCTGGCTGAGCAAGAGGAGAAGGACAACGCGGTGAGGATGAGGACCAACCTGTCCATCCCACTGCTGCCAGAGAAGGAGGAGGACAAGAAACTGGCAGCGCTGCTGACCTACCAGGCACCTGACTGTAAGTATCAGATACAGGAGCCAAACTCACACACACACACACACAAAGATAAATTCATCAATCTATGCACCGTCACCCTCTTTAGCATTAGTATTTGGCACCTGTACTATTCAGTGCTTTATAAACCAACAGCAGTATTTTGAAATGGATCCTTTGGCAGACAGGAAGCCAGTGTAAAGACGTCAGAACTGGAGTGATGTGATCCACTTTTCTTGTCATAGTGAGGACACGAGCAGCACCGCTCTGAATCAGCTGCAGCTATCTGATTTTAGAGAGACCCGTGAAGACAAACTGATGATAAATGCATGTAAACTTAACTTATCTCCTTTCATACTTTGCCTCGTGTTAACTTGTCTGCTTGTGAATTGCTACCCGAGGCTGATGTTGGGTGTACACTCAAATCAAGATGGGGAAAAGAGTCATTTTCTCTCACTGAAAATCAAAAACAGCCAACGAGAGATGAGCCGCAGCGGCGAAACTTGCCCACTTGAGTGGGCCCTTTGTGAGGGAAAAATATTAAAGCTGTCTGTTTAATTACTTTGCATTCATGTCACAAATATACAAATGTCAAATAAAGAAAAATAAAACAATTCGGCTGTAATAATCATATGTATACAGTGATGAATTTGACCTGGCACTATTAAAGAATATTAATGTGCATGTATGTAAACATAACAGAGTTTGAATCTTAATGTTAAGACTCCACATTCTTCCCTTCCCCCGTTCAGCCTACGAGGACAAGAAGCACAGTAAGAGGAAGGAGATCTCCTCTCGTTCGTGGTTCAACACCACCTCGGCAGCACCAGGAGGTGCCGCAGGCAGTCTGCTCCATAAGCTCGGCCTGCAGGGGAAAGAAGCGGCAGTGGCCAAAGCCCTGGGCTCCTCGCACAGCCCCCTGATCCGTAAGCGCGCGGAGGCGCTGGGAGTCAAAACCGAACCTTGCGCCACCGTCACTCGCAGACAGTCGTGCGATGGAGAGATTTCAAAGGTCACTCAGAGGGAGGAAGCACCAAGCACAGGGGCAACACGAGTGGGACAGGAGGTAACAGAGACAAATGGCAGTGGCTGCAGTGAGACACATGTCAAAACCACAGAGGAGGAAGATGAAGGACTGACAAAGGCAAAAGACTTTGGGAAGGAGAAAGAACAGGACAGAAGTTCAGGAGCTGTCACATCCCTGGTGGCAGACTACAGCGACTCAGATTCAGACCCTGGACAATGAGGCTGAACGAGACTTTGAAACGGGACACTTTCTGTTCTCAGTGGACGGACGTCGTTTGCAAAGTCAGCTTGTCATTTTTGCAAGAGTGAAACTCAGACATGAGATGTTTGTCACAGCTGCAAACATCTGTGTTTCTTCTCAAACAACGGTGGTTAACACACCTGTGAAATTATAATGTTTTCTAAAACAAAATCTGGGAAATAAGATTTTAGTTTTATACCCGGTGGCCTCCAGAATAGATTGTCATGAATGTCCAAACACCACAGACACAGTTCAACATGTTATTTGATGGTATTTTGTTTTTTTTTTAGATTCCCACACATGTGATCTTATGACAAAACGGTCCGACACCTTGTGAAATTAAATTCAAACTACTGTGTAAATACTGTCATACTGTTGTTGAGTTTGTTCCCTGAACTTTATATTTTGCAAACATCAGTGTTTTGATGCTGAATCAAAGAGGGGCGTGCATAAGTCACAACCAGGTTGTGACACCGGTCATGAACATGAAAAAGTCTTTATGAATGTGGTCAGAAAGTGTCATTTGGTCAGGTATGTCATTTTTAATGCAAAGTGGACATTGGGATGTTTTTGTTACGACAACTTAACATTTAACCAAGACAAAAATGTCTTTGTTGTAACAACTTGACATTAACCAAGGCAGCATAACTGGTCCGTGGCTTTGTCCTGACAAATTGACATAAAACTTAAAGAAACTGTTTGGCTTTATGTTTTAACACTACATGAAACTGTCATACGTGGTTGGTTTTTGGAAACTGGCCATCATGAGACCATTATAAGTGTGTCCTGGATATTTTCCTTGACTTCAAGTGAAGTGGTACATTTTGAACTTGACATAAAGATGTTATTAAGCTTTATTACACCGTCAAATGCTTCTGAAACGCTGCCGTGAATAATTTCCTGGGCTTAAACTGAAGTGTCACCGTTTGGATTTGTCCTAAAGATGCCGTTAAATGTTAAAAGGCTAGTTTGATGATGGAGTACAGTACCAAGGTGATTTAGCTTAAGAGAGTCACCTGATGGACAGATAGCGTTTAGCTAGTTAACTTGTAGGTTAACCTCTGTCTGTTATATGTAGCTAGCTGTGTAATTAGGTGACTCGGCCTTGTGTACGCAGGAGCCAAACTCAACAACAAAACCACCTTGGTGCTGTATTTCCTGTGTAATGACGGTCTTCTGCACACCCGTTCAAATAAAGTCTTGCCAAATAAAGTAACACTCTGACGTCTGACTTAAAAAGAAAGCAAACCCAGTTGTCTTTCTTTCTTGCAATATACTTTTTCACTAATTGGAAATACATTGTTGTGGTTTTGAATTGTGTACAACGCCCACTTTAGACATGGTGGAGTGTTTTAGATCAGTGGTTCATATCGTGTACCACCTCAGGAATTATGACAGATATTACAGCACAGTAGCGTAGCCCCACCCTATTCAACTATGGACAGTTAACATAGGAGGCGGGTTTATTCGCTGTTGACTTTTGTCAGCCACAGCTACTCTGTGCAAAGGAGTATATCCAGAACTGGCACTGCAGTAATTATCCAATTGAAGGCTCTTACCTTTGAACCGTTTTCAGTTGAGTATGTCAAAGAGATTAGCAAATGATCTGTTTTAATTATGTTTTACACAGCGTGACAACTTTTCTGAAATCGGGGTTGTAAAACAACAGAGAAGTCTCCTCTTTCCTTTGTAGCAACGTTTGTCGTAGGCAACTGGACTTGATGGAGTTCTTGAAGACGTTTCGCCTCTCATCCAAGAAGCTTCTTCAGTTCTGACTGACTGGTCTGGGAGTTCAGGTATTAAACCTTTGTGTGCATTTCAAGCCCAGCCCCTTCAAGAAGTCTATCAAGTCCAGTTGCCTACGACAAACCTTGCTACGAATACCATGACCTGGATGACTGAGAATCTTCACAAACTTCTCTTTCCTTTAATATTTAATTTGCTGGGCTGTATGGGTGTTTTACTTGTATCAAAAATGAAAGTTTTCCACATTTTAATGCTGATTTACCCGGCCTCCTTTAAGCTCTCCTTGCGACATGTGAGAGCTTCCTGACTGACAAAACCAGCAGTGTGTTTTTGTGTGGGGTTGCTGTTATTGATTAGATACCACAGCTCCTCCTCCTCCTCCTCCTCCTGTTGACTGTACGGTCTCTGTTGAGGTATACAAAGGGGAGGGGGTTTGGGGTCTGATATATAGCAGTTGATCGGCTCTCCCCTGGCCACAGTCCACTGAAGTTCCCAGTTGGTCAACATGGGTCTGTGGACGCTACACAGCATTTTATTTGTTGCGCTTCTCGGCAACGCCAATGGACAATGGTTTAATGGTGGAATAAGGTAGTATTTTTCTGTTTTTGTTGACTGTATGTACAATTTACGTCTTCATTAAAGTTATGTTTACTAATGACACTGTGTTCTTTACAGACCCCTCAGGCGTGACAGGTATGTATGTGTGTGTGTGTGTGTGTGTGTGTGTGTGTGTGAGAGAGAGAGAGAGATCATATACACAGTTGTTATTAAATTATTATTTTCTAAATCTGCTTCCCAGACCTCGACCATGGCTTAGAGACTTGGACCTTGAGTGAGTAACCAAAGCTACACTTAATAGAAAACACAACATAAATACAGTATTAAAATAGTATAAAAATATATATATATATTTTAGATAAACTGTGCTTAATTCACCTCTGGACCAATGGAAAAATGTTGTTTGAAGATTTTTTTTTCCCACAATGAAAAGTAGAATTAAAACATTCATGAGCAACAATCTAAGCAAAGTTTGTCTGACAGTTGATATTTATTCTGAAATAATGAGAATAATTAGAATTTAGTGTTAGCTGGTGCTGTAAGTGTCAATTTCAGATATCTACCGTAATGTTTCCTGTCCAAAAATATTCTTTTCATGGTGTGACAGCTTTTAAAAAACTTGGAGTGATGATTTATTTTTATTTTTTTTAAGCGTTAGTCTGTTCAGTTTTAGGATAAATGATGGGATACACTGTTTTTGACAAGAATAAACTCGGTATTTTAAGAAAGTTTCTCTTTACTTTGAGATACTCCTTCATTGTTTTGAGAAAGTTTCTCATTATTATTACTTACAGGATCTTATTTATTTCACCACATCGGCAGAAATGGGCTTCCATATTTCATGACTTAAATTTATATTTGTCTTGTTTGTTTGTTTGTTTTTTGCAGCAGATTACAACCCGTGAAGTTATCAGTTAGTTCAGCACCGAGGTACAGTTGGATTCTTTGTCTTGACAATCATGAACACAACAGTCTAACTTCTGCTAATTGAAAGAAGGGTTGAATTTAACTCCATAGACTAACATCTATTGTGGGATTAACATTTATTTCAACCTTTTTCACTCTCTTCTGATATCTCATCATTCATTAGTTCTCTTTCTTAACTTGACTTTCACAAGCTTTTAGTGTCCCTCTCATCTTTAAAAACAATCTAACACATTGTGTTATAATCAGTGGTTGATGAAATACTCAACCACAGTGATTGAGTAAAAATATAGATACTCCTAGTCTAGAACAGTGGTTTCCAACCTTTTCTCCTTGGAGAAAAAATGGTTCAAAACCCAGATATAAATGCTAAATATGGTTAAAATCCAGATATCACCACTTTAAATAGTTAAAAATGGTTAAAAAACTGAGATATCAATGTGAAAAATGGTTAAAAACCCAGATATCAATGCTAAAAATGGTTAAAAACTCAATTTCACTGCTAAAATGGTTTAAAAAAAACAGATATCAACGCTATAAATGTTTCAGAACCTGCATTGCATTTGTTTTTTTAATATAATTTACACAGACTATTGTATAAATTGTGATTTTTGTGTCAATATAATTTTCATCATCTCAGAGCAGGCAAAGTCTTGGGGACCCCCTATGATTTTTGCCACCCCCCTCAGGGGGGCCCGGACCACAGGTTGGGAACCAGTGGTCTAGAGGATGTATCAATATTTATTGGGGTAGTACTGATGGTGATAGTGGTAGTAGTACTTAAAGTTCTGGCAGTACTTTCCCAGTTAATGAATCCTCTTTCTGTCTCATGATGTGTTTTTTTTCCTGCAGGTTCACCCTGCTGGCTCCAGACCTGCTGAGGACAGACAGTCAGGAGAACATCTACCTGCAGGCGGACGGCCTGTCCAACCCCGTCACCGCCTCCATCTCCGTCCTGGACTTCGGAAGGACGCCGCTCCTCCAGTACTCTGTCACCCTCAATCAGGAAAATGGATTCCACGCTCTCGTACCTATTCAGGTGACTCAGCAGGATCATATTCAGATGCCAGATATAGTAGATTTTTGTGCTTGAATGTGTTTTTGTTGTTGTTTGTTTGTTTTTAATGTAATTTTTAATGCAAACTTTACATTGTTTAGGAACCCTAAGGCTGGCTTTGCACAGTGAAGTATCACGCAAACTAATTTCCAACAATTTGACAGTTACACGAAGCAATTCACAATAATAATCAAATAATCACAATAATCAAAGTCTCATGCAACACAATTTAACAGTTAATTTCACTAAAATTAGCAAGCTAGAATGATAATTAAAAAAGAATTACATCAAGTGGGAAGTGACATTGTAACTACATTTGCACCCTTGTATCTTATTTTGAAGGGCTGCCCATTACTGAAGATTTTCGGGTAGTAGCCGCTCGTTAAAGCCAAGAGTCCACTTGTCGTTGAATGTTTATGATATTAATTTAATTATTTAAATATATATTGTACTGATACCACTCCTAATTCTGACCACCGTCCTGTATCTGAATCTTCACAGGTCCCCTCTGATCGTTTGAATCGGGAAGAGAAGAAGAACAAGTTTGTGTATCTGAAGGTGGACTTCGGGGCTTTCCACTCTCTGGAGAGGGTCCTGATGGTGTCCTTTCACTCTGGGTACATCTTCATCCAGACGGACAAACCCATTTATAACCCCGGAGATACTGGTGAGAACTGAATATACTGATGAAAACATAAGATAACGATGCATAAATGACACAAACCAAGCATCAGACATATTCTCACTATAACACACCCACCAAGTAACCACATGGATTTAAATTGCTGATAAAGTTTGGATAGGATTACATTTTAAAACATTTATTTTAAGAAGTAAAATTGTTGTTATAAATAATATTTTGAGTATTTTTCAGTTTGTCATTTGTCCATTTACCTGTCGCTCTCTCTCCCTCCCCAGTTCGTTTCAGAGCCTTTGTGTCCTCTCCGTCCTTTAAGGCGTTTGACAGCTCCATCACAATAGACATCCAGGTAAACAAATGATCAGTCGATTAATTGATTAGTCCATCGACAGACAACTGCTTAGCAACTATTTTTATAATCAAGTAATCATTTAGGTTGTTTCTTTTAACAAAAATCCAGTTCCAGTTTTTCTTGTGTTTCAGTATCAGATGCTTTTTTTTTTTTAGTTTTCAGGCTGTTGTGAAAAATTTAAACCTTTGACAACATATCATTTGTTTTTATGAAATTTAAAGGGTAACTTTGGTATTTTTCCACCTGGACCCTATTCTCCTGTGTTTTTGTGTCCAGTATGTGTCCTAGTATGTCCACTAAAAGTGATTTTTTGCCACTAACGACTCAGATTGTTATTCCAAGTGTCTGACAACATTATAGAAATGATCCCCACAGAGATTGACCTATTTGTTAAAGAGTAAGATCTTTTTTGTTTAACCAGAAACTATTTCTATAAATGTAAAGGACAAGTCATTCAAATGGAAGAGAAGCAGCAGGGAAAATGGCATGTAGAGTTAGAATATTTTCACATCTAACTAAGTGAATAAAGGGCTTATTTCAACCAAACAGGAGTTGATGATTGTTGGAATAGCGTTAGTGAATCTTATTTTGTTTCTGTTAAGTTTGAATGAAGTCTGTTTTCTGATGACAAAATGACAATTTCTGTAAATGGAGTTTGGTGTCCTAAACAAAAAGGATCTGACTCTTAAACAAAAAGGTCTAGTTCTGAAGGGATCCTCTCCATAATGCTGTGATATACTTAAAATAACAGCCTGAGTTTGTCAGCAGAGGTGGAAAGTAACAAGAATAACAAGTATTAATTCTGTACTCAAGTATTTGTACACTTTCTACTCCTTACATTTTCAAAACAGGCTCATTACTTTAGTTTTAATGCATTTGAGGGGAGTTATTCGTTATTTTTATTTTGCATCATTGCACGCTCACCTACACCTTGCATAGCAAGATGAAAAATGTAAAATACGTAACAGGGCAAAAAAAAAAGATGTAACAAAACGGAAAAGAAGTAACGAGACAAAAGTGGTGTAAAAACGCAAAAAAAAAGGCTGAACAAGACAAAAAAAGATGTAACTAGATTGTAAAAAAGACATAAAAGATGCACCAAGATGAAAAAGACATAAAAAGATGAGAATTATCGTAAAAGACCTGACAAAACAGATGTGAACAGACAAAAAAGACTGAACAAAACTAAAAAGATGCAACAAGATGGAAAAGAAATAACAAGACAAAAAAAAACAACATGAAAGACACAATAAGACATGAGTCATGAATGTTGATAATATTTCTGTGACATCCTGTTGAATTACAGGTGATATTCACCCAAATGACCTGTGTGTGTTTCAGAATCCAGACGGTGTGGTGGTTAAACAGATCCCCAGGGTCAGAGCTGTCGACGGCGTCTTCGGAGAAACTTACCCGCTCTCTGAACACGTCAGGTAAGATCAACTTGTTCCTGTATCTTTAGTTCCTTCTACTGCCAAGAGATTTGCCTCTGCTACTATTCACCAAGAGGCATTAGTTTTGTTAAATCATAACACCCGACCCCAACGATTTCCTCCTGTTTTATGATTATGACTGCATGTCTTTGGCAGTGAAGGATCATGGACGGTGACTGCAAAGTTTGACCACAGGGAGCAAAACACTTTCACCTCCAAGTTCCAGGTGAAGAAATATGGTAGGTCAAGTCAAATCAGGCTGACTTTTGCTAATATCATCATTAATGTTTATTTCCTGTTACACTAGAAATGATTTTTTTCACGTAGGCGTTACATTATTCTGAACTGGCGTCTTGTGTTTCAGTGCTTCCTGCCTTCAATGTTACCTTGACACCAAATAAGTCCTTTCTCAGCCTGGATGACACTGAACTGGAAGTAGAGATCACGGCAAAGTCAGTTTGACACACTCACACACACACAGACCAGGGACTGTAGATGGAAATTAGCTAGTAAACTAAAGCCAAACCATCTTTTTCCTTTTTGAAACTAATGTATTTTGTACACGGTCCCTGATACAAGACAAAAATAAACTAAACTTTGAACGTATTCATTCACTATCCTGCTACAGTGAACTTTAACCCACACTGTCACTGACTGGACTTCAACTTTTACTCCTGTTGACAGTTAACTCTATACCTGTCACCTGCTGACTGTTGATTCAGCATCGTTTTGATTGTGTTTCAGTTACCTGTATGGGGAGCCGGTCCAGTGGAAAGCCTATGTGGTGTTCGGAGTGAAGATCAATCAAGATATGATAAGGCTGCCTTCAGTGAAGCAGGCGTCACACGTGAGTCTCTGCTCCATCACAATATTCATTTCAAAATTCTATTCAAATTGATGATTTATGGGTGCTCATCATTAAATTTTCTTGCCACAGTTGTGAGCTATGTCATAACATTTTGCTGCTACTAAACATACATTTCATCTCTTTCATTTTTGATGCAGAAACATTTTCATCATTCCCATTCATCTCAATAAATTTTTGTTGCTCCCACCCTCTGAGGTCACTTTCCTTAACTGCTAAACAGCTGTTTTGTGTTATGAATGATGAATGTAAGACAGAGAAACATGGCTCTGTTTTTATCATACCTTTTCAATTTTTATCTCCATTTTTCTTTTCACATCCTTTATTTTTCTTGCATTTTCGTCACCTTTATCAATTCATTTTTTGTTACTGCGACCCCTCATAAACAGCGGTTTCTTTCACAACAATCAAAGCTATCTGCCCATCAGAAAACTCTGTAAATCACAAAATATGTTCGAGTTTCACCAAAATCAGTGAATAAACTTATATCAATCTGATATACAGTATATTATATATCCTCATCAAATTCAGCGCCCCATTTAGCTGGAGCTTAGCTGCAACACGCTGTTGTGCACGCCAGCAAGAGGAAGAGAGAGTGCTCACAAGCACTGGGTGCTGCCGAAACCCCCGGCTAACCCCCTTTACAAGCCTGTGTTGTGTGGATGTGTTGTACAGAAGAGCAGAGAACATGTCGTTTTTAAAATCTTACTTTCCTACACTCTCTTCATAAACACTCTGTGGTTTGAAGCTTAGTTTCTCCACTTCATAACATAACATAACATAACTTCATAACAGGCCCCTTCAGAAAACTTCTAGAGACTTCAACCACATCTCACAGCCCTCCTTAGTGAGTGAAGTTTATCTTATAAAGTGTGTCAGTTTATTCACTGAGCAAACTCCACTTGCTGTGGACAGGTCCAGTGACAGCTTGAAGGTGGATAAATATTGGGTGATAATTCTTTAAAGCAGCCGTAACAGCAGCAAAAAAAAAAAGTCTTTATTTCTGTCAAGCATTTTGTAAAATGAGCGTCTGTGTTCTGGTTCTCCTGCAGCGGGATGGAGGAGTTGTCAGACTGAGCATGGATGAGATCAAGAGAGGTTTCCCCAGCGTCACATCTTTGGTGGGAAACTCCGTGTATGTCAAAGCCTCTGTGCTCACCGAGTCAGGTAGGAACTTCATGTCAGAGAGGGAACACTGGAAAAAAAAACAACAGGAAGTCTGTGAAGTTTTAACAGGTTATTTTCCAAAAGTAAAATCAGTTGTTAAAAGTAAACAGTCAGTCAGTCTTGGACACATGTCAAACACGGGTGATATCGGTCTTTAAAACAGGACGATAACCTTTCCTTTGTTCAGAGGACACAGTAAACTGGGACATGACCTCAAACAAACCATGATGTGGGCTGTGCAGCATGTTGCTGCATGTACAGTAATCATATCTGCCAAACTCTTCGAAATGTCGTAATCAGACCACAGTGGAGTTTTGTTTTTGCATGTTTGTAGCCGGGGGTCACATGTCTGTCAATATGACCTTTAACCCTCTGGACAAACTCAAGTCATCAAAGACTTTGACTGTCCCCTGTATCTCAGCTTACAGCTCACGTTGAGTTTGAATCAATGGGGAGCGATTTTAGATCACAGGTCCTGTTTATCGTCTGCATTAGATAACTGTCAGCTCAAACAGTTCCAAAACTTTACAAACATGGAAGTCTCCAACGTTAATCACTGGTACAAAAAGAAAGATACTGCATTAGAATATTTATTTTTACCCTATAAGGTAAGAAAATAAAATGCAATTTCCCTTCAGGACCTGTAAAACACAATGTAAATATACAGGCATGAAACCATGCTTTGTCATGGCCAGAAGAAAAATTAATTTACAACAATTTTACGATACACAACACAGCAGACAGCAAAACTAAACACCAACATACTGGAATCTTCAACTTGGAACTCGGAATTTCCGACTTAACTGGACATAAGATGCGTGCAGACTGAAAGGACAAGAAGAGTGTGGTTCATACGCCTGCATGCTGCATGAAAGAAGCCGCGACACTTGTGTTTTTATCAGCTGACTATGTGAGCACCGTTATCTCTCAGGAGTAAACAACGATACAGATTGGGCAGAGAGTGTGCAGAGGGGCAGAGGGCTTGTTTAGCACATCTTCCCAACTCATTGGTTTGGTCTCAGCAGCCTGAGGCCTGGATTATTCTCCCACAGGACGCATACAAGGACAGTTGCGGACACCACAGACGAATAGTGGTTCTGTTTATACAGTTTTATGGTGTACACTCAGAGGACGCATTCCACATGTACAGTAGATTGGTGTCTGCAGGATCTGCATGGTGGCAGTAATTGTTGGAAGTGATTTGGTGATTGACCTTGTTTTTTTCTCCTCTGTAGGCAGTGATTTGGTGGAAGCAGAGAAGACTGGCATTAAAATTGTGGATTCTCCCTATATCATATCCTTCAAAGACATGCCCAAATACTTCAAGCCGCAAATGCCCTTAGACTTTACAGTAAGGACCGTCCTCTGTAATTACAATCTATCTGCTAAAACAGTTTTTTATTTTTTTTTCCCCAGTAAAATTAAATGCCAAAAGCTGGATCCCCTGCATCTTATGTTAACGTGTCCTTTCACTGTGAGTGAAAAACTGTGGAGTATATAAAATCACTAAGAGAAATTTTCCCCCAACCTGTCTGTCCAGATCCAGGTGGGCCACCACGGTGGTCCCCCACCCCGCAGCATCCCTGTCAAGTTGAATCTCCTCGACTCGCCTCTGATCATCAACTCCGGCAGCACCAGAGCCACCATCAACATGCCCAGCGGTCAACGCTCACAAACCATCATTGTTAGTATGACTGCATTTAGAACCTGTGGCCGGAAAAGCATAGATTTGCACTGGTTCTGTTCTTCTACCTTTTCATCCTTTTATTTCTACCCTTAAATGTTCTAATGTTTCTGTTGTCGCTTGAATTTTCCTCGCTGCTTGCTCTACAAATGTGTTTGCTTGCTGTGTCCTGCAAAGGTTCAACCAATTGCTGACTTTTGGGCCTCATGTATGAATTGTACGAGCAAACAACTTTTGTGGCATTCATCGGCACTTTCGTACTTCCCGTCTTTTCTTAGTAACATCAGAATTTACGAGTGTGCCAGACCGCTCATAAGCCAGCACCCACAAAAGCCAAGATGCATTTTGTTTTGTGAAATATTAATAATGAAGAAGAAAATTTGATTTATTTTATTTAAAAAAAAAGAATAATTTAATTGAATTTGATTTGACAGCATTTACTAATTTTAAATGTTTACACTTAAAGATGATTATGCTACTGATACAGATTCTTCAAAACTTGTGTCTCCAAAATAATGCTCAAATGTGCTCCTTCATGTCCATTGTCTTTTATTCTTGCTGCCATTTCCCCCCCTTTTTTCCTTCTTTTTCTTTTACCTGTCAAATTTCAGTGCCTTATTGGATGCCATGTTTCATGAATCCCAAGAAGGATTTTACTGATTTGTTTAAGAGCAAATATAACATGCATGAGGTCCAATGAACTTAAAGGGACAATTCACCCCAAAACCAAAAACACACATTTTACCTGTGGCCTGTAGTGCTATTTATACATTGACAGATTTTTTTTTGGCTTGAGTTGCAGAGTTTTGGAGATACCTGCTGTTGAGATTTCTGCCTTCTTTCAAATCAAATCAAATCAAATTTTATTTATATAGCGCCAATTCACAACAAAGTTGTCTCAAGACACTTTACATATAGAGTAGGTCTAGACCACACTCTATAATCATATT
>JAJHUR010076288.1:0-11623 GCA_027495735.1 Lutjanus campechanus | reverse complement strand
CCGCAAATGCCCTTAGACTTTACAGTAAGGACCGTCCTCTGTAATTACAATCTATCTGCTAAAACAGTTTTTTATTTTTTTTTCCCAGTAAAATTAAATGCCAAAAGCTGGATCCCCTGCGTCTTATGTTAACGTGTCCTTTCACTGTGAGTGAAAAACTGTGGAGTATATAAAATCACTAAGAGAAATTTTCCCCCAACCTGTCTGTCCAGATCCAGGTGGGCCACCACGGTGGTCCCCCACCCCGCAGCATCCCTGTCAAGTTGAATCTCCTCGACTCGCCTCTGATCGTCAACTCCGGCAGCACCAGAGCCACCATCAACATGCCCAGCGATCGACGCTCACAAACCATCATTGTTAGTATGACTGCATTTAGCAACCTGTGGCCGGAAAAGCATAGATTTGCACTGGTTCTGTTCTTCTACCTTTTCATCCTTTTATTTTTACCCTTAAATGTTCTAATGTTTCTGTTGTCGCTTGAATTTTCCTCGCCGCTCGCTCTACAAATGTGTTTGCTTGCTGTGTCCTGCAAAGGTTCAACCAATTGCTGACTTTTGGGCCTCATGTATGAATTGTACGAGCAAACAACTTTTGTGGCATTCATCGGCACTTTCGTACTTCCCGTCTTTTCTTAGTAACATCAGAATTTACGAGTGTGCCAGAACTTTTGTAAGCACCACAAAAATCAAGATGCATTTTGTTTTGTGAAATATTAATAATGAAGAAGAAAATTTGATTTATTTTATTTAAAAAAAAAGAATAATTTAATTGAATTTGATTTGACAGCATTTAATAATTTTAAATGCTTACACTTAAAGATGATTATGCTACTGATACAGATTCTTCAAAACTTGTGTCTCCAAAATAATTCTCAAATGTGCTCCTTCATGTCCATTGTCTTTTATTCTTGCTGCCATTTCCTCCCCTTTTTTCCTTCTTTTTCTTTTACCTGTCAAATTTCAGTGCCTTATTGGATGCCATGTTTCATGTTTAAGAGCAAATATAACATGCAAGAGGTCCAATGAGCTTAAAACACACATTTTACCCTTGGCCTGTAGTGCTATTTATACATTGACACAGTTTGGTTTTTTTTTGGCTTGAGTTGCAGAGTTTTGCAGATACCTGCTGTTGAGATTTCTGCCTTCTTTCCAATATAATAGAACTAGATGGCACTCGGCTTGTGGTGCTCAAAGCACTAAAAAAGAAAGCAGAAAGAAAGTAGTTCTTGTAGATTATAAAGTTGTTATGATAGAGAAAGAAACTAATTCCTGCATGAAACTGCTCACAAACAGGTCTGTGAACCTTTGTGGAAAGAGACTGGTTTTGAATTTTTCAGATGTATTTTTTTCTGGTGCTTTAAGTGCCATTTAGTCCCATTATATCAGAGAGAAGGCAGATATCTCTACAGCTCTGGGATCTCCAAAACTCTGCACCTCACACCAAAACTGTCTAGATGGATAAATAGCACTACAGGCCTGGGGTGAAATGTGCATTTCTGGTTTTGGGGTGAACTTTCCCTTTAAATATACCATCTGTGGCTCCAACTCACTATTTGGACAGCAGTATTCATTTCTGGATGCACAATTCTGTCATATTGCTCCTTTAATTCATTTCTTATTTTCTGTTTCCCAGGCTGAGACTGCACAGCCTGGGCTGAGACCAGAGCAGCAGGCCAAAACACAGGTGACTGTTCACCCGTATACCACGTTTGACCGCCGCCAATGGAACTACCTGTACATCTCTGCAGGGAGCAACAGGGTGACTGTGGGAAGCAGACTGAGCCTAACGCTGAGCATCTCTAATGAAGACCAGTCAACCAAAGATCACATCAAACACGTCACCTACCTGGTGAGACAGTCACATTTCAAACACACTTTGAGGTTCAAAAGTAAAAAGTAAAGCAGTCAGCAAACAGACCTTCTCCCCAAAACTCTCTCAGGTGCTGAATAAAGGCAAAATCATTGCTGCTGAGCGTATAGATGTGACCGGTCAGGTGTTCAGTACCGTCGGACTGACGGTCACCCCGGAGATGATGCCATCGTTCCGTATTGTGGCGTTCTACAGTATTCCCTGGGAGGGGATCGAGGAGGTGGTGTCGGACTCCATCTGGGTGGATGTGGCAGACTCCTGTGTTGGAAAGGTGAGATCAGCTCATTCTCATTCTCGTGCCCTTCAGATTCAGCGACTTGGCCTCCAAAAAACAGTTGCTTACAGCTTACAGTCAGTCACTAGCTCAGGCTCAGTCTGACACGCGTGAACTGTTGAAGCTGCTTGGATGAGAGGCGAGACGTCTTCAGTGACATATTAACAAGTCCGGTTGCCTTCGATTTAATCCTTTCTTGAGCTCATTCTCAGAGGTTGCCAGGGTTTGTTCCATAGCTGAAAAAAGTTCAGCAACTAGATTTTTGTGGTCAAAGGTAACATTAAGTCAAGAATTCACGCACTAATTATTATTATAAAATTACATACAAACAACTAATAGGATAAAATGATGAGGTGATGACATTTTATATCCAAAAGGTCAAAGGTCAACCTCACTGTGACATCATAATGTTCAGCTCTTTATCAGTCCTCCTCTGTAAAAACAGACAAGTGAAGACAGCATGTTTCTACCTGGATATTATTCACTGGAATCACACATGTATAGTGAGAACTTCCATTTTACTGAAAAAAACACACTTTACATGCGTTTGTTCTGTCTTTCAGGCTTTTGATGCATTTATATACATTCTCTGTTACAGCTGACAGTCGAGCCGACAGATGGGATACATCGAGACCACATGCCTGGGAAGATTTTTAGGTTTCGGCTCAAAGGTGATCCGGGGGCAAAGGTCAGCCTAGTGGCTGTGGACAATGCTGTCTATCTGCTCAGCAAGGAGAGACTTACACAGACAAAGGTGTGTATATTTGTGTGTGTCTTTAAGGGTGGAAGTTTGTTGGAGTAACGTGGCGTAAAAAAAAAACTGCAAGAACAAATTTAAGCAACATAGGCAACATTTCTACATGAGAATGTAGACATATGTTATATATTTGTTCAAACACAAAGAAATCTGTAATTTATCCACGGTAACCGAACCTTTCCTGCTAGTTACTGCTAGCTAGTCACTAGTTGCTGTAACGTGCTTTAATATTGCCTTGCCCATGAAAATCATTTCTGCCTGAGTCATGTCAAATAGATTTCCATCAGTGATGGTCGTTGTTTAAAAATGAAGACAACAAATCCCATGATCCCACGCCCCTCACACCCACATCTAAAAGAGAACTGGTGCTGGACAAAGAGGAAACCAGCAAATTATGGACTCTGAACAATGTCTTAGGCTTGCATTATAAATTTTAATATCCTGAAAACATGTTTAAAAAAAACGGAGCTCTCTGTAGTACTGAATTGTGGAGTGAGACCAGGACCGTTGTTCATGATTTCCGTGTTAAGGATTTTTTTTTTGGCAGACCTGAAACATGGTTTGGTGATGTGTCGGAGCCATGGTCCCAAACACTATATAAGCCCCACAAACCGACACATGAACGACACCAGCTCCCGCTCCCCTCACCCTCTCAGTCAGTTACAAACGTGCCCTCCAAGTCCAAGACAGATCACCAGTTTACTTCAGCTCGTAGTGGTGTTTGATAGGTAGGATAAGAGCATACGTGCAAGTTCTTTGTTTAACACCTTGTGACACATTTTGTAGGTATAAAACTGATGAAAATATGATAATAATCATCTTACTTGCTCACTGTGTTTTCAAAGTAATCTTTTCTTGCAAATGCAAATAAGAAGTGCTTTGGTGTTTTGTTTATTTTAAATGCTACTCCTCATGTCACCTTGTCCTCAATGCAACCTTTTTCCTCAGATTTGGGATGTGGTGGAGCATGGAGACTTAGGCTGCACTCGAGGGGGTGGCAGAGATGCTAAAGCGGTGTTCTCAGACGCGGGATTGCTCTATGCCTCCAGTGCTAGGTTCCAAACCCAAACCAGACAAGGTAGCTATATTGTGTTTAATCTTCAAAAAAAAACGTGTTTTTTGAGCATAAGTGATAATAAGGCTGTCATCAACTTAAACTAGCTTCTCCCCTCAGACTGATTAGTAAAACACAGACTAGTTCACAGGAGAATTTCATGTGCTGTGATTTCAATGAACTCCAGCAGATCAGCAAGTTCTCTTCCATGTCGTCTCAGCCATGCAACTGCTTGCGTGACCACCAGACCTGGAGCTTGTCTGCATCTAATCTCACATACTACTGGAGCTTAGCTAACACTAGCTAGCAAGTTTTGTCGGCTTGTTTTTTAAATGTGGCCGTAGAAAATCAAAGTTTATCTCAATATGTATGGTCACTCACTCTCAGGACATCAGAGTGGTAACACTGCTTGCCCAAAATCTTTAATAACTGGTCAGTGTTGGTCAGATATTAAATGAAAGCGGTACAGATGTAATATTAATTTGTAAAACAGACTGTACATGATTGAAACATGAAGGAAAACTAAATGACATCTGACTGCGCATCAAGATTAAAGAGGTTTTTATTCTCTCCTCTCCTCAGCCCTGCGGTGTCCAAGCAGTACCAGGAGCAGGCGCTCTGCTGAAATGATGCGGCGTAAAGCCCAGCTGGGTGAGTGTCCTCCCATCACTGAGGGGTTGGTTCTCGGGAAACCGGTACGGGGGAGCACCTCTTAGTTCTGACTGGTGATTTTAGCTAACTGAGCTGGGCTAGGATGAAATTTATGCCCATCATCTGCTCATCCTTCTAAGTGTGTCCTGCTGTGAGACTGTGAGGTTTAAAGGCATATTCTGCAGCATTTTCCTTAAATAAAGCAGTGTGTAGACAAGGGTTGCGGCAATAACCGCATTTATTGCAATACCGTGGTCATGTGATGCCTACCGTGGGGTTGAGCTCATTATCACTGCAAATGGTTAATTTAACGTTGAGACCAGTGCATCGATCTGTTAATACACGTAAGGATCAGCGCTGTCACTCACAAGTCCGAAGCACAGCCTCTGATTGGTTGACAATTAAGGAACAAGCTCCTGATTGGTCGACAGACACAACCCAAGGAATATTTGGGTTGCAGTTGAGTGGTTGAGTGACTGTTTTCAAGATGGAAAAAAGGATTTGTAACTACGACGACACTCTGTGTCGGATTTATCATTATGGATTTATTTTACCACATCTTCAAAAAGACACAGCAGTTTAGGGCTGGATTCTGAAAGGGATACGACGCACAGGTAAAGGTACAATGCTAACGTTAGCACTAGCTTAACTGCTAAACTTACTTCTAGGCTAACCTCCTTCACTTTTCCAGCATTTGGAGAACAACAGATGAGACGTTTTTTTGATTTTGAGAGGCTGCAACTGATGCACTGTGACCTGTACTGTACATTTACTGCCAGGGTGACAGCTTACTGCTAAGACTGAGTTTCTGTTTGCTGCTGCTTGTTCTCTCCTCCCTCGCCTTAAAGCCGAATTAACCGCATTAATTGGACACTTACTCACAGGCAACTTGAAATACCCCAGTCATCTTTTGATATGAGAAACATTTATGTGTGTGCTGATTAATAATACAATTGATTTATTTTCACCAATAAGGACAATTTAATTCATAGATCATTGGACCCTTGGTGGGTCAATTGTTTCAAAATTGTTTCAGTAAAAGCACATCTCAAAGTAATGACATTAATACTAATCTAATCATGTCACAGGTTTTTTTTGTATATGGTTCAAATTCTTTTAGATATCAGCCATCATATGCATTCAAAAGCAAAAGTCTATTTCTGTTTTTACAGGAGACCACTTACAGGAGCTACATTATTTGAACTGAATCTCTCTTCCCTCTTCTGCCTCCAGAGAATCATTACAAGGAAGCGCTCGAGCGTCGCTGCTGTAATGACGGCCTCAGGGAGATCCCCATGCCGTACTCGTGTACGCGACGCTCCCTCTACATCACAGAGGGCTGGGAGTGCATGCGGGCCTTCCGCTACTGCTGCGCCACTTACAGGAACCAAGAGTTTAACACTGAGATTCCCACCACCCCACCACCCATGACCACAGCTCCCACCACAGCTCCCGCCACCACTACCCCTGCACCCAGACCCACTTTTCCTATAATGCATTTTGCACGACCACCCTTGATCGGATCGTATGGTAATTATGGAAATTCCTCAACCTTTCCATCATGTTTGATTTTTAGTTAACAGCATATCTTTTTCCACAGGTTGCTTTGAAATTTTGCGGCATGTTGTTCATCATGTTCCTAGCATTCGTTTAATGTCTTAGCATGCTAACGTACGCTAACTGTCACTACATACAAAATACAGCAGGGGCCCATGGGAAAGTTGTATCGAGAAGGGAATCCTAGATTTGTGAAACTCTTGCAAGATTTTGTATTTTGTAAGGATACGACACTGTGGTGAAAGGAGAAATATGTCAGAAATTTACTGTATTACTGTATTAAATCATAAAGTGACCGTGAAGTGTCATCGTAGATTAAGGAAATATGTTAATTTGAAATACTGCTATTTCCATTTTGGTGATGCACATCTGTTCTTCTGTTTTTGCCACACTCCCCGTTTCACGTTTATTCACTTTATGGAGCCATAATTAATACTGAATTATGTTAAATCTTCACCAAATGAGTTATTAGTAATAAGAAATCATTAATTATCTTTTAGAAGGAGTAGATATTTATAATGGTTAAATTGCCTAATTGCTTGCCTATGTGGGACTTAAAAGATCTACCTCGGATTAGGGACAATAAATTTGCTAAAATTGGGGAAGGATCATGGTTCAGGTTAAAACGATAACTCTTGCGACAACTTTTGCAGGTCTGGGGTTCCCTTCTACACACAACCTCATGGGAATGTCATTAGTTTTGCAGAACGTAGGCCACGAACCAAAGTATAACAAACAAGTCCTGCAAGGTGTTGACTGGGCTCCAAGCAGGTTGTGAAAATATTAAAATTTGACATTTTCAGAGTAGGAGGCCAGAAGCAGGTGAATGCAGTTTGTACTCTAGACCAAGCCCTTTTTGAGATGATTTCAAAAACTTCAGCCTGCAGCCTGCCTGGTGCTTGCAAGTAGATTCGGCCATTTAAAATGTTATACAACTGTTTAATCACTTAATACTTTCCACCTAAATCCACCTTGTCAGCGCATACTTACTGCTATCAGTTTCCTGGCCTTCCAGAGAGAGTTTGGTGGTAGGTCTGACATGTCCCAATCTACATAATTACAGTACTGTAGTAAAACTGGATAACTCCCACATGGACATGCACACAGACAGCTGCAGAAACCACGGACGCGCCATGCGTCAACTGCTGCCCAATTAAGTAAATGTCTAAATGTGTGGACACACTTGTGTAATATATAATAAGTAAAAGTTTGTTTACAAGAGAACTTCAGAGCGATCAGGGTCATGAATCATCTTGTATGTTGGTGCAGATATTAACAGCTTCTCAACTGATATATTAGAGATATTTAATAACCTGCTAATCATAGATATATTTTCACACAGGTCGCACACAATGGATTCCTGCAGGACCTGAAGGTAGGATGTTCAGTGGAATCGAGCGGGTAGAACAAGATAGATATGTAATGTTTGCAAGAACGGTGGAGAGGGAAGGAGATGTAACGTTTGCAAGAATGGCAGAGGAGGAGGAGGAGGAGGAGGACGACGAGTGGGAGTACATGGATGTGGCTGTGCGATCCAAGTTCTATGAGTCTTGGCTGTGGATGGATGTTGACCTGCCCACCCAGGCTGACAGAAACGGGTGAGTCAAACGTTAAGTTTAAATATGGCCGTCAGTCAGTTGACCTGCAGGGCCTCATTTATAGAAATGTTCTTAGATTTATACTTGAACTTCGGGCCTGAGATCTATAAATCTCAAATTAACTTTAAACTGATGGCACCTGCCTTATCATCAGTGATTTAGCCCTTACATAATGCAGCACAAATTAGTGTTTAGTGAGGAACCACCATGGACATGCACGGCCAAGCTAACATAGAGACAAAGCCAAGCAGAGCAGAACCAGAACAGGCAGGCTAACGGCTAATCTCAAAGCAAGGCAGAGGCAACAGTGGTGAGCTAGAAACAAGAACAGACACATTAGGTTAATGAAACCCCACAAACATACACTCTGCACGGTCAAAACGGCTCAGTCTTAACGGCAGTTTCCAACAATTCATCACACAGCGGACGGGAGGAATAAACAACCCAACAACAGCCTGGACAACAATTAAAACTTCTTAGCCGACAAACTTATGGCAAGTTAACAATGCATGCTGCATTTAGACGGTAAATTGTGTTCATACACACCAAAGAAAATATTTTGCTTTTCTGTGAATCACCTCTACTTGAAATAATGTTTTTGAACATCACATTAATAATTAAAATAAAGCAGTAAAGACACAATGTTGGAATGGTGCAAAAGCTTTGAAAAGCCTCGACTCTACCACAAAACAAGGTCTTAACCACAACACCTAAAACTCTTGTGGTAAATGAAACATGTTATAGAAATCACATTTTTGCTAATTTTGCAGATCAGTGGCAGCGAGCACGGTCTGCTGTGTCAGTTTCAGCATCTAGCATCTAATATAGACAAACTGAACAGTAATATGAATTTATGTTTTAATTGTAGTTCACAAAATACACAATTACTAAGCTGTTTGGTAAGAACACACAATAAATACTCAGGAAGAGAAGATCTTTACTTTGTTTTTCTTGATCTTGAGGGTCACCTGATCTTTCAGCCACGAGTTCACTTTGTAACTTCTGTTTTAGTAGAAATTAGAGCTGTTTGGCTTCGACAAAACTTAAACCACAGAATATGTTCAGCTTCATGGTAAGGACATAGAGGTGTAGGACAGGTGGATTTAGATGAACAAATCATAAAAACTCTTCAGTAAGCAAGCAAACAAACAAAAACAAATATATTACGGTGTAAGGTCATATTTACATGAAAAAAAAAAGTTATATTGTAATTGAATTAACTCATTTTACGTTTATGAACGTGTAGACCACAGTGTTGGAACATGAACTGAAGTAAAATGCTTCATAAATGTTAAATTTGAACACAAATCCAAACTTTCACAATGAGGCTGTCAGTTTGTTTGAGTCCATGATTGATCTCCACAAGAACAACACAGCAAATAAATAAGGATGACACATGAAGATGACAGAGATTTAGTGGGGCAATGAGAACACAATGTGCTCCTTCATGTTGTCTAACTGGCTGATCGACCTTTAAGAAGGTTTTTGCGGTTGTTAAGATTCTGATATGCAGAAGTGGACATGTCAATTTGAATATCCCGTCTGTGCAGTATCTGGATAGTTGCAGTAGCACCGCCTTGTGCCTGTTTAACATACATTTGAAAATGCTGGAGTGGACCCCAAAAGTCTTACCCAAATCCAGCCAGTGATATTTTGAGATATTTGACGTATCGTGCCTCAAAAGATCGGTCAGCGATGATCCAAAACCCTCTCACTCTTGTTTCACCGTGTGAGACAAAACGTGGAGCGCCGAGAATTTCCCCGGGTTGCTTCATGATTTGTTTGGGCAGTGATAACAACTGAACAAACAGCTCAGAATCAACAAAACTGACTCTGTTCAGAGTATTACACAAACACAGCATTGATTCCTGTTAACCTGTCCTGTGTGTGTGTGTGTGTGTGTGTGTGTGTGTGTCCGTGTGCACATAAACTCATATGAACATACCTGTATGTGTGTCATGTCCTTGTTTGCATTGTGAAACACATCAGAAAACCCCAAAATTAAGTTAACACTGTACATGTTAGCTGCTTATTTGGTTCTTTGCTTCCATACATTAAATTAACTTTTATCCATAAAACTGCAACAATTAGTCCAGGGGGTGTCAAACCCAAATTCATAGTGGGGCCCCTTCAGTTTTCAAGTCCTGCAAGAAAACACATTATTTCTAAAAAGTTTACTTTTTTGTTTCCATCACTAACGTATCTTCATAATATTTAATTTTAAAAAATGCAAACAGCAGCAGTTTCTATACATCTTATATACAGTATATACATTAGTTAGCTGTGCATTGGACACAAACTCTGCACAGGCTCAGCTTTTCTGTCATTTTGAATTTGTCCTTGATACGGATAGGAGGAAAAAATTGGTTCTCTTCAGTATCGTGATTCTGTTTTGTTTTTGTTTTTTTAAATGAAGCCTGAATCGACTTTTTTGATTGCTGAATCTTAGTATGTTAGCTAAATGCTGACACATAATGGGAATTCTCATTGACGTGCTAACAGAAATGAGCTTTGCAATAACTGTAATATTATCTTAACCAACTGATCCTTTTTACTTCTCATGCGTAAACTAACTTCCAGGCAGATATTTCTTCTGCTCTGTGGAAACAAACTAATATCTGCGGAGGAGTGTTACCGGATGCAAAATACAGCAATACTGTACTGCAACTTTAAAATGATTGTATTTTAACGAAAATGATCGCACATACAGATACAACCTGGGAAGGGGCTTGGATACCACGCTGAACAGCAAAACTATGCCATGTGCACCATATTGCATGGAGGCTCCATCACTCGAACAAGAAACCATAATTTTAATCACTTTGCACAGAATCAACTGCAGCTAATCGCACAGTCACCCTTTCAGTTCTCACCCTTCAAAATAAAAGCCCCAGACTGCGTCACTGCTGTTACATGCTGCTTGGTCGGTGTGGCGCTGATGTGATCGGTTGCTCCCAAACAAGATTTCATTGCAGCATCATAAATGCAAAGGATTTTCTGATTTTCTTTGTCATTTATGACAGTAAATGAAGGGTGTTTGGGTTTTTTGACTGTTGGTTGGACAAAAGAAGCAATTTGATGACGTCACTTTGGGCTCTGGGAGATTCTGATGAGCATTGTCCACAATGTTTTGACATTTTATAGATAAAACAATCAGTTGTGACATTGAAAACAACCATTAGTTGCAGCCCTATAGCTATACCATACTATTTCATTTTTTGTTAAATCTACTAAATAGGTTGCTGTGGTTTTAACATTTGACCTGGCAATAACACAAACCTGAATCTGATCAACAGGCTGGCGTTTAAGGATGTGCTCAATCCCTTACCTGATAGCATCACAGAGTGGGGAGTTCTGGCCATCAGCTCATCACCTCAAACAGGTAAGAAGTACTCGTCACAGTCTGGATGACAACTTCACTTTTAAAGGCATAGTCCACCCAAAGATTAAAATTCAGTAATTATCGTGTCACGCTCGTGCCGACTGAAGGTCAGGTTTAGTCTTTTAGTCCACAAAACACTGCCAGAGTTTTGCAGGAAAACAATGTTGCAGAATCTCCAAAACAAGTGAACCCAAAAATAAAAAAACATAAAATACCTCCGCACTGCTTGTCTGGTGTAATCCAAGTCTGTTAAAGCCCTGGCATGCAGTTCCCATGCTCGTGCACACTGTTAAACCACGCACACCCAGTTCAGATGGTGTGCACGTGCACATGAACGTGGCTACAAGCAAAGGATCTGCAGTGAAGATTTAGGTTAAAAACATGGTGTAAATGATGAATGAATGAAATGTCCTTCAAGCCAACTTGGCATGTTGGGGCTTTAGGAGACTTGGATTACATCAGTCAGGCATTTTATGTTTTT
>JAJHUR010076283.1:6945-17961 GCA_027495735.1 Lutjanus campechanus | reverse complement strand
TCTCATCACCATATACCAAACGCACACTTCTAATCTCGCGGTCTTTTTAAACTGCAGCACCTCCCATTTCCCTCCCCTGCTGCTAATGCACGGCCGCCCTGCACCAGCTCGGCTGCCTGTTCTTTAACCCCACCACCACCCCGGCATCCACCTGCAGGCTCCGACGGGGGGTTCAAGATTTGCTCATCACTCCCCTTATCTCTATGTATCTAAGCTGCGGGGAGTGATGGAGTCGGAGCCTAGACGCCAAACTCAAATCATGTCTGTTGTTGAATAAACATCCTAAACGTGAGTTGTCTGACTGAACTATATTTACATGTCAGAGTCAAGTTGAACTTTGACCTTTGGGCTGTAAAATGTCATCACCTCATCATTTTATCCTATTAGATATTTGTGTGTAATTTTATTGTAATTAGCCTACAAATTCTTGCGTTATGGCCAAAATGATGTTTAGTGAGTTCTCCGTCACCGTGACCTTTGACCACCAAAATCTAATCAGTTCATCCCCGAGTGGATCTGGTCATTTCTACCAAGTTTGAAGAAACTCCCTCAAGGTGTTCTTGAGAGATTGTGTTCACAAGAGTGCATGCACGCACGCACACAAGCAATTACAAGATCCCCTGGCAGGGATAATGAACGGGAAAAATGATTCAAACGTGTGCTCTTCCCTCAGACGCACATTTAAACTTTCTCCTCCCTTTTCAGACATGACATGATACAGAGGGTGCAACATTTGGTGTTTGATATTATTTTCATTTTCAATCCTCAATGTCAGCTGTTAGCTGTCTCACCACAACCTTAAATACCTGCCACCGCGAGGAACATAAAGCAACAAACAAGAACACATACAGAGCAGACTGCCGTGCTGACTGCTGACCACTGACCTCCTTCTATAATAGATGAGCGAGCGTCTCCCGCCTCGACGCTGCACGGCAGCGTTGCGAGTCTTTATTTTGCTGAGGTGCGGATTGTCTTTTGTGTGTCCGTGGGGAGATTAACCTGGTAGGAAACCGGAGCACGCGGCTGTTTCTTTAATTAACTTTAATTAGGTGCAAGGAATTAACAGTTGAACACAATGCGTATCATCATCAACATTCTGGGAGGCAAGAGTCTACATTGACTTGTTTGTCTTAAAAAAATATTGCTCTGAAGGCTGAATTGAAAGATAAGTCTTACAAGAAGTCAGTGTTTTTACCTTGTGTCCTATTTGTCTTTGCATGCCTGTAGAAGTGATAGTAGTTTTTTTGAGAATACAGGATACAGTATACCTTACCTGCAGAGCCATCTTTAAAAAACTAAAATACAGCATCCTTCAACAAACCCCTTCACAGTCCAAAAAGAATGTAAATATAACCTTATAGCCTATGTCTTGTCAGCTATGTCTGTCAATATGTACTGTAGATGAAATGTTGTTTTCCTTTTTCAGAATTTCACCCCTGCTTATATGCGTCAAATCTCTGAAATGGTAAGACCTTTTCTGGGGCTGTTAGCATTTTGAAGAAAGTGCCTATTATGCAATGTGTTTACGCTCAGGGGGGGCTTCTCCCCGTATCCTCTGAGTTTTCATTAGCTCGGAGGCAGCCAGAAGAATATGAGAATGGTCTAAACAGTGAATACTTCTCACTGAGCTTTGTGGCTCCTTGATGGCCAGGAGCTTATACTTTCCTCGAGAAGCCGAGCTGTGGTATTTTCCATTTTGGTTCAGATTTATGGTGGGTGCACTGTGGAGAAAACAAGCCACCCGGTTGGAAACGGTTTAGAATCAGAGGCCCAAAACTAATCTTGACATTGTCACAGGCTTAATTAAATTTTATTAATAAATATTTGTTTATCACACGCATCCTCAGCTGTCGCTCCCTGAAGAATTCGGTAGATAATACATGTTGTGTTTATTCAGTGGAAGAAAGACTTGTCAAAGTTTCTGAAGTTGTGCTGCAGGTTCCCTCAAAGTTTGAACATATTTTTTTAGCCAATTAGCCATGCAGACATGAAAACAACACCAAATATTATGCTGTAACAGGTTACAGTACACTAAAAATATGAATAGTTACTAAAGAATGAATCAGGATTGTCAGATATCTGTATATGAATGCAGAATCTGTTGGCAAGGGACAGGATTTTGGTATAAAAAACATTCTGGTTTCTGCTTGTATTCCAAATAGCACTGATCACATTTGAGCGGACTTTGGTTGCATGCAGGTAAAAAGTGTTAAGAGCAAAACAAGGTAGAATGCATTGGCTAAACTGCAACCTCAGAAACCATCAGCTATTTTCTGAGGACAATTTAGCTTTTTTAATTTGTCTGCATTCATATGCAGATATCTGTTTATGGAGATGAGTGAAAATGCATCTTTCTCATGATTCTCACATATCAAGTTACTGATCAGACTGTAAACAATGACACATGGCACATGGGAGAGTCTTGGCCTGGATATCTGTAATCTGAATATCTGCCAGCAGTGTTGGGACAGTTAAACTGCTTGCTGAGCCCTTTTGTTCGGGTCACTCTGAATGTAGTTACCACTTTCTTTTGGGAATGACGCCAATGGAGGGATCCCTTTAGCTCTCTCACTAGGTCACATAGAACAACTTATGCACACAACACACGTGCAAAGAACATAATTTGAATAAATGGATTGTATTTGTGGCTAATTAACAATACATGTCAGCAATGCGACTGAGCTAATTAGCCAGCTAGTTAGCCAAATTAACAAGCAAGTCAAGTCAAATTTTACTGATAGCCTACATTACTTAAAACCTGGGTTTTACAACTTGTGCTGTGTCCGACACCCTCTGTCTTTAATGTTAGACCCTCATTAGCATACTTAAATAATCCTTAGGAAATCATTGGGTGAAACTAATTTTCCTAAGGCATCCTCAGATGAAACCTTAGCCTAAGTGTTTGTATGCAATTGAGTACTAACTGATTAATGAAGCATCAATATGTGGTTCCTGAATGACTGCTATTCAACAACTGTATCGTAATTAATGATGAGTTACTAGAGAACAGACTGGGAGACACTATATTAATGAATCATTTGGTAATGATTAGTTTATAAGCATCTGTGAATCGACACACTGACCACTTTCCTCATGAATTGCTCCTGATTAGCTACGAACCAGCCGCTGAGTGGCACAAACTAGTGAGGACTCATTAATTAGTAATTACTCAGTCATTACTTACTCTTTTTCTGCCCCCCAGCAAGTTAAGTGATACATCACGCCGACATCGGCCGCTGTCTATTCCATCCACACCTCCAGAGTCTCAAAAGTCAACTTGACGGGCGAGCCGGGAGCAGAAGGAAAGTAAACGCCCTCTAATCAGAGGTGGGCGGCGCACAATCCTGAGCAGCTCCTCCCTCACACCTCCAAACACAGTCCACTGTATGAATGCAAAAATCACTCATTTCTTTTTTCTGATTAGTCTGTGTGTGTGTAGATAGCCATGACTAAAAAAATAAACCACATACCTCAGGTCCCCTGGTGCGTGCACGGCCCAAACCAGTGAGAAAACCTGCTCAGGGATTTGTTGCTGCTCCCAAAGCCCATTTTGTGGTTACAGAGCTGTCACTGCTTCTTGATAAGAGTGCAGTATTAATTAGACCACCTTTAACCCTGTATTTACTTCCACCTTTCATGTTTTTAAGTGGTGAAAACATTTTTATTGTTGGCTTATCAGGAGCAGCTGTCAAATGAATTAATACTTTAATGGTCCGTTAATCATAAAATGAAGAATAGTAATTAAAAAAATACATTTAAACAATTCACTATTCATTTATTTTCTGTCAGCTGCACTTTACTATTTCTGTCAGCTGCAGGGTGCGGAAAGACTTTTAAAAAATCTGGTTCAAGGGAGGCTGTGAGGAAATTTTAGCCTTTAGATTTTTTAACATCTCAATCGCTATTGGCCTGAATTTTATTACTTTGGGCAAGAAAGGACTTAAAGGCAGTACAATCTTCATTTCAACCGGAAAGACACAGGGGCACCAACCTCATTTCTGCCATCTCTAAGCTCTCTGACCCTTTTGGAGGGTAGGTCAGAATAGCTATTCATCCCTTCCCTCTGATACAGAGCCCCTATCCCATCCCATCTCCATCCCCCCCTGCTCCACCGCGGCTGTAAGACCTCACTTCACTACCCCAGAACCTGTCCCTTAATGTGTTTTTCTTTTATATTCCTACTGTCTCCCTGTAGTCCATATATGTTTTTATTAGTATTCAACTATCTCTAGCATGATACAATAAATATATATACAGTATATATATATATATATATATATATATAATGATATACAGTATTTATTGTAATTGGGGCTGGTGTTGTAATGGGGTTGTGTTCACCGTGTTCATGAGAAAAGTTTTGGTATTCACAACCTCCGAAGTGCAAATATTCTAAAACTCCGAGTTCAGGAGTTGTTACGAGGTTGCTGACTTTTTTAGAAATGGCTGATGCCATGGAGGTTTACTTTCCAGTGTATCCAAGTTAATATATTGTAATTGTAGTTATTAGGCCTATGTGCATTAGGCCCATTATGTGCATCGTACGTTGTACCTAACGGACTCACTTAAGCTTATGGGTTGTTTCCCAGAGTCTCATTAGCTAAGATATACCTTCTGAAAGGTTTACCTTCAGGATATACTGCTGCAGGTGCCTATTGTGTGACGACAACAAATTTGTATTAGACCTTGGTTTTATCATTCATTTATTTATTTATCCTGGCCTTTTAAGAAGTCTCAGACTGTGTCATGTTTCCCGATTCACACTCAGTTTTATATTTTATAGGCCATAGGGCTGCATATTTACTGGAACTCTCGTTGGACTCTTATGAGCCTTTACAAGTGATCAATTGATGCATGCACCACGGGGAAAGACAGCTTACAACTTACGATGTACCTTAGCAGCTCTTCCTTGAGGACATCCGGCAAGGGACAGTCTGGGAAACACTCGTACGAAAAGAAGGTCCTTTGCTTAGAAACCTTAGAACGCCAAGGTACATCGAAACTGGGGAACGCAGCCCTGCTAAATTGCTAGCCTTGGTGGCTTCTTGATCCTTAGCAATTTGGAGATGAGCCCCAGTTTTGGCGTCCATGTTGCCTTCGCCAAGCAGTGCAGTTCTTACCACTTGGACACCGAGCATATTGTGCAGCTGCACAGTTTATCAGGTTGTGTGTCTGTGTCAAGGTGACTGGCGTTAAAGTTCCCATGAAACACCTTGCAAAGTGCTTACTGCTTACGTGTTAAAGAGACAGCTTTGGGAAGGACTTGTCGCAGACATTGATTGGTGTTCACGGTAGCGGAACATCCCATTGCCATGCAGCTAAAGGCGTCCATGGATGTATTAAGGTAGCACCCATATTAGCTAAATCTTTCTGGACTGAGAGCTGCCAGTGAACACGGCCTGAGCATTCTTCGCAGTAGTTCAACTTCTTCCAGTGTGAAGTAATTGGTATCTTGCAAAGCTATGCTTTCAAAGACCTTCCCCATCTCTGGATATGAGATTGATTTCTCTTGATCTTCTCATCTTATTGCCACAAAGAAAACTAATGAGTCTCTTACCAAAAACATTGAACTACTCCTTTAGATTCTGCAGATATATGATTCAGCATTTTGATTCACACATTTCTGCTAATTGGAAACAGTGCAGGAGAAAATAATTGTCTGTGCATTGTCGTGTGTTTTAAGGGTTAAGTTTTTCATCATACAGCACTTTGATGACATTACAGCAGTTAAGCTGTACTGTAGGTTTGAGCACTGGTGCAGAAATAGGAATATTAATGCTCACACAGCACTGTGATCTCCTAAGGCCTGTGCAGCATATAGAGCAGATATAACCCTGCTCTTTCCTTCCGCACACAAGAGGATTTTATTGTGTAATTCTGCATCAAGGATCCTTGTCTTGTCCTCAGCGGGAAATACTGACATGCGTTAATGCATGTAAAGCCTGTATTAGCATTTTCACAAACTTAAACTGATGTGCGGTGAAAACATGTAGATAGCATTCATTCACAAATCCATCTAAGCTTCATTTCCAGCATAAACTTTGATAAGTCTTACATGTTGTCATTGATGTGTCATGTTGGAGGGGATTCCACGCTCAGCATAAATTATCCGGGAAAGCGACGAGACAAAAAGGACAGTTTTTAATTTTAATCCTGATCAAGAAATCTTAGGTTGTCGAATGATTTGCTTTGTAGAGATAATGTTGTTAAAAAGTCAGTTTCAACAATTCATTCTTGTTTAAAATTAAAATATTGGTATCTTACCTTTTAAATGACAAATTAATGATTCATCCCATAGTTTTAATATAGTTTTATGTTTGGTATACACCTTTGTGTATGTGCTGTAAATGTTTCTGATAAGCTGCTTTAATTAAACTCTCATAGCACAGCTGATATCACCAGACTTTATGCTCGTTGCTATAGAATAAGTAGGTCATAGTGTTTAATTAGTTTTGCTGCAATGCCTGAAATGTGTTTTATATGCCTTTTACTAGAATGTATGCCTGAATGTACAAATGCATTGTAAAGATCATGTTAAGCAATTTAACATATACACAGTTTTACCAAAGATGTATTCTGCAGAATGAAGTGATAATTGATGTGACAGTAAAGTGACTCACTCGGAATCTGAAGTCTGGAGTAACTTTGAAAGAGTCAGACAAATTACAACATCAGAATATTATGTCACTGACAGAAAGTCCCTAATACTGTATCCCTCTCTGTGACAGAGGAAGTGAGCAGGAGGACATTATGTAAAAATAGACAGAGACCGTACATTGCTGTTAGCAAAAATCCTCCAAACTAAATGATGGCATAGATCATTTGTCACTGCCTCCTATACCAACCAGTATCACCATTTTCTTCTCTGTCTGTAGAGGTTTGATTTGGATCAGTGGTGGGGCAGGGGCGAAAAATAAAAAGCCCCGCTAGCTGTTCACTGTATAAATCATAAAGGAATTTAGTGGACTCGCCTAATCTTTTCTTATTAGCTTTACATGAATATACAAGTTTTATTGTTTAAGTTAATTTAACTTATTTTCAGAACACTTAAAAATAATAATGAAATAATGAGTTGAATTAATGTACTGTACAGAATTCAATCAACTCCTTAAGTTAAGTTCTAAAGGAGGCAGTGTCACAATACTGGAACAAAGTAACACGAGAAGTTTCACAATTGGTGTCGCAGTGTGACTGAACAGTCATTGGTTCAAATTAAAATCTGAAGCTTATTAAACACGCTTTCTAATTTAGTGCAAATGAATTAATACCAAGTCTATCTGACTATAAAAGTGTGTTTGTTTTGAAAATGACCTCAGCATGTCTTCTCAAATTCAGTCAGCTTAGAATTTAAAGTCAGTCTGGACACTTCTTGAAGTTAAAACAAATAGTTTTGTAGTTGTTGCTTTGTTTTTTTCTTACGGTGCATGTGGTAGGGCACAATCAAAAGCCAAAAGTCATGATGCGCTTCATCACGAGAGGGCACCCTAGACGGCACTTTATCTTAGACATTGTGCTACTCTAGGGCCACTTCGTCCACTGGCGGGGCTCTCCAGATGGCACTTCATCGTGTTTTATCTACCATAGGGCTATTCCGCCACCCCTGAGTCCACTTTTTCCATTATGAAAAAGATTGTTGTCCCAGTTAAAACAGGTTGACAGTTGGTGGTGTCAGTCTCTGGTGTCACATGCTTGTTGACCCATTTTTTTTTGCATGACCGCAAGACGACAAATGCTGTTGTGTTTCCTCCACCACAACCGCAAAGTATAATCTTAAAAAATAAACCACTAACTCTTCATCTTCATTTGATAAAGAAATAGTCAGGCTTCTCGCTGATGGTCTTGTTTGCTCACGTAGGTCATATAGAGGCATAAGTATTAAATTGAAACTGCTACCAGACAAGTTAAAAACTCCTTGTAGTAACTTTAAGTGAGTTCTTCATCCTCTGTCTGTCCACATGACCTTTTCAGTCCAGTGAGTACCCAGGCCTCCATGTCCCGTCGGGCAGCAGAGTGTTCTTCTCCTCAACAATTTCCCGTACTGTCCAGCATGTTCTCCTGTCTCTTACTTTAGTTCCGTCTGGCTTAAGGCACTGTGTTATCAGCAGACTTTCAAATATGATTTAATTAATTTTTAATATTTCCTATCTTTATTTACAAAATGTGTCGGTTTCTAAATTAAACATTTGCTTTTTGGCATTAATTTATATAAAGCATTCCAAGTGAAATTACATTTTTGCTTTGTTTTGACCGGTAAATAGTTTGTAATGTTGCTACAGCAGTTTAGTGCATTGCATTGTATTCTCTTCTATCTCCAGTAGTAAAAGAGACAATACTATTTCTGTACTCCACAGTCCTCGGCATTTGTCAGAGTCCACTGAAGCAGCAGTCACGCATAGCAGGCAGAAACTGAAAGTGACCTCATTGTCGTTCTCCAAATACCACCGGGGCGGCTCCCGGTCTTGGCCCGGTAAAATGTCTGCAGGGTGTCGCCCTGGTGAGTCTTTAAGTGACAGAATCCAATTCTCAGCACATCAGTCAAGAGGGGCACAGGAGGGAACCCGCTGCGCGAGTGAGCACCGGCAAAGGAAGCACAATTAGTTGAAGAGGTCTGATTTTCCCTCTGTCTTTGTCCCCATGTCCTTTCCTCACCCTGGCAGTCGACTTTCCGCACCGGTCAGAGTTCAGCTCTGTGAAATGTGTGCCAATGGGCTGGTTAGCGTCTCCTGGGGAACACATGACGTTTCTGTGATCCACTGCAAGGCTTTGCTGCAGACTGCAGTGGATGGTTCTTTACTGTTTCCACTGTACATATCTAATTTTAATTTTAGGTTAGTTTTAAAAATCAGGTGACAGTTTCTCTCCAACTCTTGAAGAGCATCCCACAACGTCTCAGAGAAGTCAAATCAGTTAACGACTTTTAAACAGCATCTCGACACTCGCTTTGTTCACAACTCCCTTTGTTATATTCCTAAATCTTTTTTTATTTACTCTTCCCCTTTTGCATTGTCTCATGAAGCTTTGTAACTGATTACATCAACAGCAACAGCAAGCATTTCGTCTTCAGCTGCCGCAAAGAGTGCTGCCTCAAAAAGTGAGCAGAAACCCGAGCCTTTTTTCTGAAATAACTACAGCAATCCCATGCTGCCTCTCTGTAGTTGTACTAAAAAGTAAAATCTGTAATTTGCATGACATTTCAATCCATCATGACCCCATTCTCACCTGGCATTAACACACAATCTGTCTTTTGTAGAAAAGGAAAACTAATGCATGCAAAACACAGAGCAATCAGAGAAAGATCAGATCACCATGCATTGTGATCAGAATTCAGTCAGGTGTAAATGCAATTTATGGAATTTGGCCACATTTTAAGACAAAAAGCTAAGCTGCTCAAGCTGCAGATGACCAAGGCAGAGGAAAAAGAAGAGCCCATACAGCAACATTGCTTCGAGAGTCACCCCCTCCCCCACCCCGTCTCTCCCAGGGCTGGTACGCTGACTTGCAGCCAGCAGCACAATAACTAAATTCCCCAGCACCTCAACAGGATTTACAGCACACATGCCCACAATAATATACACATATTAACTAAGACATACATTCACCTGCATCTCAACTGGATTTACAGTACAGGAACACTCAAAGCCAGCAGCACAGTAAATTCACCTGTATCTCAGCACCACAGGATTTACGGCGCAGCTCAATTAAAGCCAACAGCAAAGTCACAAAATCCGCTATTCTCAACCACAAATAAGGGAGCTATTTAAACCACGTTTAATATTAACTGAAACAAATCTAAAAAACAATCGGCAGGAAGCTACGGTGTCACATATAGCAAACATGTGATTCTGACCTGCTTTATGTGGAGATATCCAAGTCCAGTCTATTGATTAGTCCGTTCGTAATTGATCCCTCACTAAGCCCCTCCTGCAAACAGCAACTGTCCAGTCACAGATTTACAACCATAACTAGGGCACCGCAGGCCTGCGAAGCTTTGCATTGCTCTACATGTTGAAGCAGTTTGCATGGGGCTCTAAGAAGAGCGATACATGGTGCTGGAGATGGCCATCTCAGCTGACTCAAGGAGTTCAAGCATTAGCGTTGGCCAGATACGCTCATGAGTCATATTTCCCACTTCTTTTCCCACTTTCCCACTTCACCTCTGACATGGGTGGACGGATCCACTTGAAGGGGTGGGAGGAGGTGGTGCCACCACTGGGCAGATATTGTAAAGGATGAAGGTCAAGAGTCTGCACTTCTGTGCGCAACAAATGGGCTTCGACATGATCTGCGACAAGCAGAAAGTATTTAGTTTGCAGACAGAGTTAATGTTTGTTTGCATTATTGTTATTACTCACAACAAATTTTTACTGAAGTCCCAAAAAGATGGAAACTTGCGCAGAACTATAACTCTCAGGACAGTCTGTTCCTTGTTGTTCCCGGATCTTTTTAATTTGTTTTTTTTTATATTTTTGCATTTGTGTTTCTCATTATTAGTACCCAATAAATTATTTGAGCAAATGAATTAATTTCAGTTTGGTATGTCAGCCCAAACGACAGGAGCATTCAACAATAGAAACGTTGAGTTTATTTTCCGTGCAAAGCCCCATGAGGTATTTCTGTGAGCTTATCGTACGCGGAGACTCAATTTGTTGTACGTAGCAGCAAAATAATTTTTTCAAGAATAAAGACACAAATGCTGCTGAACAATGTGCAAATAATACATTTCCCTGGATAGACGGGTGAGGTTTTTTTTTATCTTTAGAAAGTGGCTGTGGTATAAACAAGGTAATAACCTCTGAGGTCTTCTGCTGTCGAATAAATAATGCTCTCCTTGGAGGCAAAGAACTCCCTCCAGTGCTTCTGTGTCAAGTAGACACCTCAGAGGGTGTTATTCACCGCCTCGCAAGGAGCGGGAAACAGGTATGATAACTCGATCTGAATGCAGACACCTCAAAGTGGCCATGAGCTGTGAAAAACACGCCACCGATGAGATGATTGAAATAAAAAAAAAAGAAAAAA